>KN885362.1:50962-77545 GCA_000934455.1 Apostichopus parvimensis
AAGTTGTTGTAACTCATTTCCAAACGAGACAAGGCCAAAAAGTTACAGAGGTCATCTTCATTTGTGCCCTGGATGAAGTTACTGGAAATATACCTGTTATTAAAAGATAAAAAATAATGGAAGAAACCTGGCTGATAATTTAACAATGCTTTAGTAATATTAAGCAAATTAACAAAAGTAAAAAAAACAGACTATAAGGAAAATATAAACAATCTTGAAAACACTTGTGCATAGGAATCGATTTGTAGGCTTTTCAAGTTTTGTAATAATATGCCAAAATTTTGATATGAATATTCAAGCACTGATTTGCATTTTACTTTGAATTATGTTGGATGGCAGCTCATCAGGAAGGTTTTGTAGCACAGTAGTCTCTTAAAGCAGTCTTGACTTGCAATGATGTTAATAATTTCTTTTCTTTTATTTTCTGGACTTATTGCTTTACTACATAAATTAATACACTTAGGTTATGAACTTTTAACTAATTTTGCATTCGTTTTAATGCATCACGTATTCAAGTCCTCGGAGGTCAGATTTGCAATAAACAGATGAACACTTTCACTTAACATGCAGAGGTCAAAAGTTACTTTTCACTCACAACCTGTATAGAAAGAACAAATCTTGGCAAAATATCTCAAGAAACCCTGTTTGTTGGAGATATGGCAAAGAAATTGGAACTCTAAAATAATTTAGTTTCTTCGTGCCACCATGGCAAGTTAAGGCACGCTTCAAGTTGTCCCACCATTTGCGTATTTATTTGATTAAGTTCTGATTTTTAGGGAACAATCTAAACCTAAAGAAACTTCACTCTTAAAACCATGACCTATTTCTAGATAATGCAATATGGCAAAAGGCCCAGCTTGGTTTAAATCTTAAGCCAAATATGGAGATTTATTCACTTAAGACACTTTTGTCATTTTACCACCAAAGAAAAAGAAACGACATTTCATTACTTACAGTTCCTCCACGTATCTCACGCCATAAAACGGATTGAGGTTATTGGCTTGAATGGCGTAGTACTCCAGATTCAAAGCTCCGTAAGGGTCTGATGTAAACTCTGTTATATTGGTGATTTGATTATTATCAATATGTCTGAAAACAAGAATGATAAAAAGGCATTAATTCATAGGAATGTGTTTCACCTGTATGTTTAAGAAATTTCAAACCTAGTAATTTACATGTTGTACACACAATGCACAAAGTTTATCAAAATATATATTTTCTTGGCAAACTTCAGTTTAATTTGAGATGTCTGGTGTTGTACGTAGCACAGGGTAACAGACATTTGTTTTTAATACATAACTGATTGAATTGCAATTTGTTAGCCATTGCATTTTGACAGACATACTCACAGATACTTTAACTGAAAGAATTGCAATTTTTTGGCCATTGCATTTTGACAGACAAGAATGTTTTATAATACTCACAGATATTTTAACTCCAGATATTCTTCTTCCTCAAAGACAGCGTGTGGGAAAATGGTCAGAGCATTACTACTCAAAAACCTGTCGAACAATTTAGACGGAGCAAGATTTCTAATACATTACTGGGAATAAATAATATAGCATCGCATGGGCAAGAATCTATTCAACATGGGCACCAACACAAATATATGTCGCAGTATTTGTAAACAGAACCATTGCATATTTAATATTTTCTCAGAAATAAAATTAGTAATTGTATGACTAAATGACAAAATGAAACGCTCCAAAGATCGTTTCAGAAAGTTTGTCATGTTTGAAAATATTTATATATATAATTACGTTTTCCTTCATAGGAGATACTAAATTTCCAAGTTTGCAGTAATCTAATATAAATTTAACTTTGAAAAGCTAAAATACTTACAAAGTAGTTAAGTTTCCGTTGATGTTCACAAAGGCATCAAACATAATTGTCGTTAGTTCGTAGGTCACTTGTTGGTTATGTAATATTCTGCAAAATTCAAAGGAGTAATATTTATCATTTCAACCCCACTTAAAACCAATGTCTGAAATCCATAAAACATTTTGAATCTCTTCAAATGTTTTTCATGTACTGTTTACGAATTACAATCTAGGCCGGTTCATATTCAAACATTTTGTGAAACCAACTTTTGTCTGTTGTCTCTAGTTTGCATCCATTGTTATGTTATTTCTCTACCAGGCCTTCCTTAACTTATGCAAAGCTCTCAGAATTCCTCCATACCCCCTCCATCATCCAGCTTCCTCATGTTCCCCAACTCCCCTCCCCAATCAACTTCTCCTCCCAGGCTCCCACCCCCCCCCCACCCACCCCCAAACAAGGCACGATCCATTCTTATATACAAAGAAATGGTAGGCTAGGATAGGTAACTACCACGCCTATCCTCCCCCCCCCCCCCCCCCACCCAGCCCCCTCCTCTCAAACTGTTGAAAGAACAAATTAAAATTTAATGTTTGGGAGCATAATTTGCTGATTGTGTATGTCTACATTTCTCCCTCCTTACTTTAGCTGACAAGAAAGAATTAGTTTTTAATTAAGATTTGTAGTTGTTTAGCTTGGCTGGGCTACTGGAAGAGAAATGATAACTTAAAGGCATTGAAGACTCGCCCCAAACCACATGCAGCCATCTGAAAAAGTTAACTTTCTGTTGCTTGGAAGTGACGTTTTGTTCATGTCGATGCAAAATGTAGACAGTAATGAAACGTGGTACCTTGTTATCTTTAGCTGGACCTGATATGTCCATCGCTGTATCTTTTATACACTGTGCTATGGGTATAGACCACAGCTGTATGTACTGACTGTACACTAGTGACTAATTACCGACGGTAGCAAGCTGTGTGTGTACTTTCTGGGATCGATGGTGGTGCCTAACACTTCTGTTACACCTCATTCGAAACTAGGTCAGATTACCGGCATTAGACGTTCTTTTTGCGCGAGTCTTCACACCCTTTAACCACAGGTCTAGATTACAGTATGTCATTTATATCTCAGCCTGATAATACATATATACTTACAATGTCCTTAGGGTCGGCATATTTGTGAAAGCTTTGTGAGATATTGTCTTCAACCTGTTGTAGTTCAAGTCACTGTAAGACAAGAATGAAAAATGGGGATAAAAGTTGAGGTTCATTGCAATAAAAACAGTGAAAAAGATGAGATTTAAAGACAAAAAGAAAGCAACCATTAGCAAAACAAAAACATTCAGAAAAGATTATGCTAGGAAGAAAGTAATGTTTGCAAAAAAAAAACTTCATTCTCCTAGTCCTATAGCTTGTGGGGAGGGGAGAGGTGGGGAATACATGAACTGAAAAACACAGCAACTACAGCCTTGTCTAGTATCAGTGTAGCTAGTATATAGGCCTATGTATATTAAACACAGTACAAGAATTTAGGGGGCATATGAAGTGACCATACCCTAGCTATATTTTAATTATTAAAGCTTAATAGGCTAGGCCCTACAGCCTAACGTTATGCTTTTTTTTTTTTTGCACCGATCACTCGTGCCACGAGTCGTGGTTAAGTAGAAATTTCCTGCTATGGCCTAGCAACATCATCTTTTATCAGTCAATCACTCATGCTATGCTATATTCTCTCACACAGTTGCCACGTTGAAGACAACCAAAATAGTTAATTTTCTATCTCAGATTTATGCCGTTTCCATATTTACAACACAAGTACTGCCGTCTATAACATGCTAGTTAAAGTGTGAAGAGTTTATCACAGAAAGTTGTATAAATTATTGGGAGTTTACTCGATCGCTGTCAATGTATACTGAAAATATAGATGCAGTATCACTGTGTGATATGCATGCAGTTACTGTTAAAGAATTCGCGGAAATGATATTGCGAGGGGTGACAGTCATACTATATGAGTTCTGATTCTTCTGGTCACTCACGAAGTCAGTTGCACATATAACATAAGTATTGAAATAATTCTGTCAACATACTTTGTGTCCTTTGGACACTTATGGTGGGCGAACGAGAGGGGTAACTGTGTCTCGAATGGGGGTCAGGTTAGAGGCAGGGGTTAGAGGGGACTGAGAGAGAGGGTGCGTTCAACCGAGAAAATAGTAGTGTGAATAGAATGTTTAATTGTAAGTATATATTTAACGTCACAAATACTTACATGTGAAGGATATTCCGAATATTCGAAAAGACTCCTGCTTTTATTTCGGCCAAATTGTTCCGATGTAATTCTCTGCAATAAAATAAATCCGTCAAATCATAGATTAGTACAAATGATGAAACAATGAACTCCTTTAGAGAAGTAAATTACTCTACTGTATGTAAGATGAGTGCATGAGGCCAGATTGATTTTGATAATATGGGAATTGTGGAAGGGCAAAGTGAATGGTTCTTTTATTTTCGTTCAATTTTCATCCTGTTATTCCCTCTCGTTCAAACATATAAATATGAGCAGTAACGTCTACAATGTTTGCATACAACGTGATGCTATGTGGCCTTAAAAAAATTCTTGTTGTTCGCGAAGATTCAGCGAATGAAAAAAAGGTATTCCAAACAGTTCGAATATTCGAAGGTAGTTAATGATTTTCCCAGCACCTCCCCCACACCCCACTCCTTCTCCGGCCACGCAGTCTCAAGCTATACGTGTTTCCTAAAATCGCGACTTCTATTAACAATGAATATGTATAAGTTCGACATGTCAAAGGTCAAAAGAAGTGTACTTAGTGTACTTAGTGTACTTACAAAATCTTCAATCCGGGTAACATAGAAAATGCGTTCGGTGAGATGTAGGTGATTACGTTGTTACTTAAATTCCTGACAAAGGAGATAAAACGGAAAATTGTTAACATGAGAAAGTTGTTCATCTTTGCGAGAAATATGAGGAAAATTGGATTTTCCGTTTCGTCACTTAAATTCATAAAATACAACCAACGAATGAAATATATTAATGAAAGCTAATTTGAACTTACAGATGCTGCAAGTTGCTACCAAATGGCTCGATGTTTCTCCGAGAAACCGTTTCAATCAAATTACCGTCCAGAGAGAAAAATATGAGGTTGGGCATATTCTTGACAGCTTGGCTAGGAAATAGTTTTATTAGATTTCTGCTCAAGCCACTGTAATATAAAATTTTATAAAGATTAATGAACTTAGTAACTCAGTGTATGACGTCATAATGGGAAGAAAAGAGTTTGACGTAATGTCTATATTCTTGTTGTATAAAATATTTACGTATGCTTACTTCTGGCTCTTCTACCACCCCCCCCCCCCCCCCTCCTCCCCTTCCCTTGTGCTTAAACCACTGTAATCTAAAATTTATACAGGTTTAATCAACTTAGCAACTGGCTCTTCTACTCCTCCCAACCCCCCCCCCCCCGCCATCCATGCCCCCTTTGTGGGTGTGTACTTTTAATTTAAGCAGTTCTCAGTCGACAATTAATATTTAGTCTTTAGTATGATTTGTTCTTTCATTTTGTATCGTGATGGTTGTATCTAATAAATTTAAGTCTTGGCATATATTTGTTATTGTTCATATCCTAAGTACGATACTGGTATAGCTATATGCTAAAACTGCACACATATTTGTTACTGCTATTACGTAATAGTATATCCATGTAGGTTTATCTGTATGTGCGTGTTTGTATGTTAGGCTACGTTCTACACTCGAGAGGCTCACGTCTCAAAATCATTAATAAAACTATATCATGATATCTGCCCTCTATGAAGCTGGTCATATTACTACCCTGTATGAGGGCCCAGGCATGGGATCAGTGGGCTACAACACCAGGGCCCGGGTTCAACAAGAGGATCGGGTGAATATGCATGGGCCTAAGAAAAAGTGTAGTCTCATTTGGACAATAAAGTTAAAGGAATTAAAGGGATTAAAGGAATTAAATTTGATCCGCTAATTAGAGTTCATCTGTAGCCTACTCCGAAAATATATATAATATAGAAAAGCATATAGAATGATACATATATGAATATACTCACAGGTATTCAACATTTAGATTAGAAAATATATTATCCGGAACCCAATCGATGAGGTTGTCCATTAAGCTTCTATTAATGTAATAAAAAAACAGCCAAAAAAAACATAAATATTTTGTCCACTATATAGGTGTGGGTACGTCGCAAAGTAAGTTAAAGTTATAAAGGAATATTAATGGGCAGGATGTGGGGACAATTCTTAAATATAACCGATAATATTAAATTATATTTTGATCGACAAAAGATAAACAAATGATTGCATTTCATCCATTTTGTCAACTGGAAAATGAACCTTTGGGATAAAATGAAAAACAGCAAAATTTGTATCCACATAATTCCGAATTTAATTAGACTTTTGAACTGAAACAATGAATGCTGGATGGTTCAGTCAAATAAATATTTAATTATAACTTTCATACAAATCGAATCTATTCTTCGACTTACATTTGTGTGATTGTTGTCGAGAAACCAGGATCTTCAAAAGTCGCAACATCAAAATTGATTTGATTCCTTGATAAATCTCTGTATATATGCGGGGAAAAAACCATTAACAATTATTATTCAACTTCGACATATTTTATGCAATATATGATTTCACGAGGTCGCACGGGTCACTGGAACCCCCCCTCCCCCACTCCCCTTCGGTAATCCCCACATCATACATACATAGCACATATGACATTGCTCGTATATTTTTCAGGATCAGACACTAAACTTTGTGATAGATAACGTGTATAGTACTAAATCACATCACAGAAGTGAGGTATATTTCTTTAGACTGGTACAATCAGACAGGACAATATTTTATTTAAAAGACATGAATATTCATTAATCATTCGACACTGGTACAATCGGTGAAATCAGTGAAACATATATCCTTGACTGGTTCAATCAGTCAGACCAATATCAAAGTAAATGTATATACATGTTATACTTACAACCACTCGAGACTGGTACAATCAGACAGGTCAGGTATCGAGGTTAAATCTGTATTATGAATGGTTCTGTGAAATCAAAAGTAAATGACATACACGAAATAAAAAGAGATCTCAAAAATGCTTTCGACAAATCTATTTCTTTTATTGTGTCCGTTCGATTTTGACCTACGATATCTCTCATACAAGTATGTTAAATAAACA
Source organism: Apostichopus parvimensis (assembly GCA_000934455.1). Classification (NCBI taxonomy): domain Eukaryota; kingdom Metazoa; phylum Echinodermata; class Holothuroidea; order Aspidochirotida; family Stichopodidae; genus Apostichopus; species Apostichopus parvimensis. The sequence continues at coordinate 58,011 of KN885362.1, forward strand.
CAAAGATATTCAAAATACCTCTCTTCCTCTGCCTTCCCTCACCCCCCCCCAAAGAAAACCCCTCTTTGTTCCATGGAACATACACATGGCTAATCAAGAAATATGACTAAACCTATACGTCTCTACATGTGTGTTGAAATGTTGTCATTATAGTCTATAGTTTCTGCTGTTCCACAGAAAATATTCCGTATCTTTCCAAGTCACCCCTCCCCCACCCTTCGGGAAGGCATGAAGAAACAATGTACTCTTTGCATTTGCATTAACTTTTACAACACTGACAATTAAAAAGCACGAAATGTTGATTACTCACAACTTTTGAAGGTTTGATAGTCCAGCGAATGTCCCGTTGTGGATAGATTTTAAGTTCCCTATAATTGTTCTAAAAGTTCAGAAAATCAACAGAAAATGATGAGAAACTACACTAAAAAAACATTTAAAAAAAAATATGAAAATATACAAAAGAAAGACAATTAAACAATTAAACTCAGTTGTCTTCTGAACATGTTTTATCTCTTTTTTGATTTAGCTTGTGTTGTTTGTTTATTTGTTTCTGGTGGCTGTTTTTGTATGTATTTGTTTGTCTGTCTGTCTGCTTCTTTGTTTGTTTGTATGAATGTATGTACATATGTCTGTCTGTTTGTGAGTCTGTCTTTTTGTTCGTTTTGTTCTTTCTTCTGTTTGTTTGTTTGGTTTTTTGCAGGTGATCCATTCATCATGACTGGTATTTCGTGTTCGCTGATGAAAAGTTTCTGGTGTTTAAAATTACAGTTTTTTCCAATGATAATAATAATCTACCAATTTTCAATTGGAATAGTCTCTGAAGGTTTCATAAAATGTACTCTTGAAAAAAAATGTGCTTTCTGATGCATATACCGTTCACCTGTGTAACTCTTTCAATCACTCACCAATTTCATTAATAAAAGAAATAGAAAAAAACAATACATATATGGAAAAAACAACCTTTAACTAAATTCTTTTTATATTCATGATTTTATTCCATAATTAATTACTTACATTTCAGTAACTGATGGTGAAAACGTTGATGCCGTCAAATTGTCAAAATCGTAATTTGTAATGGTCCTGAAATTGAAAAACAACAGAATTATTTTTAGTATGACAAATTTCAATCGACTGACGAATATCGTGGTTTTGAATGTGGTGGCGCTGTACGTGTTCTGTTGGGCAAAACCGAAACTGTGACTAACACATACAGTATGTAGAATAAAGGAAAAATAGTGACGGTGAACGAATGGAGTGCCAACAAAAAGTGACAAATTATTATTCTTATCATTGGTACAGTTTGATCGAAAACATATTCTCCAGAGGCCGATATAAATTTACTCCAGGTTAGCCTATAGCCTGATAAATAATTCGAGGTGACCATATATTGTGGTTCGGAATAACAACCTAAATTCTATTGCACGCAGTGACGTCACACATTATGAATGTGTCACAGAGAATGTTATAATTTTTATATTATTTTATTTATTTAGTAACTTACCTTTTATTTTGCCGCTTGTGTTTAGAACAATATCATTCACTGTCAATTAAACCACTGCAAAATAACCTGTGGCTTTAGCTCACTAAAAGCCTATACAATTCCGTCAAATATACCAAATGCTTTAAATAAGCTAACAACTTCAAATAAAGACGGCCCTTCCCCCTCCCTCGAGGAAAATTAGAAGCGTAAGCGGGCGGAGATTTTCTGAGGGTGGTGGGGGGGGGGGTTACTAAGTTGTTGAACTCACTTGTGGAAAGCAATTATTGTAAAAACAACAACAGCAACAGGATGTCAGTATGTGTCCCAATAATACAGAAAAATTAAGCCTTTACCCCCCCCCCCCCCCCCTACACCCTCCCCCCCCCCCCCTTTTTCCTTTTTATGAACACAGACATATGTACGTGGTGTAATTTATACACTTGTATCACAAACGCAGCAAGAACATTGATACCCAGTTGGGACCATTTTTTCTTCTATACTGTAGTGTCATGTCCCGCTACAGAGCACTCGTATTGTCAGTGCGAGCAGTATGAATATCATGTTTCAATCAGATCAAGGTTAGGAACTGTTTGTACTGTCAATACCAGTGCTTTGGGAGGATAGTATTGGTGTACAGTTTAGAAAGGTATTCGCATTAGGAAATCGTCCCAACTGGCTGGCATGTAAACAAAGTTCGTGAATATTCAATACATTACGTCGAACGAAATACGCGCATTTGATTGTCCAATGTAGCTCCCAATTAACTAACAGTACTGCAGAAAGGAAAGTCGTCCCAGCCCACCCCCCCCCACCCTATACCCTGCTATCCCCGTAACGTGTTATCCTTCACTTATCCCAATAATAACCAGAACTGTAACAGAAGCAGCACAGAGAGCTGCAAGTGACAGATCACACACTGTGGCCAGATCGCTTTGCATGTGATAACATATCACAAAAAAATGTTCTCCTACTGCATTTTGGCACTTTTCCTGAAATAGGAAACATCCGGGCGGATTGTTATAGACTCTAATAGGAGTATGCCACCATAAATCACCGTTATTGCCGTGATCAATGAACGCGATCGTGAGGTGTTCCTATAATCAAGACTGACTATCGAGATTGTTTCTATACCAAACAATGAATACTCTCCGCCTCCCCCTCCCCTCCCCCTCCCATACCATCAGGCGAAGGGAGGGCGGCATATGTACGCAATGAACTGTCTGTAACGATTGATGCGGTAAAGTCTTACGAAGTAGCATAGGGTATATGCCCGACCCGATCCCTCTCCCCTCCTCTCTTTCTCTCGTCTGGTATTGGAGAGGTTATACGCCCTGTTTTTTACTTACACTGTACCCCCTCCCCTTGCTCTTTCCCTCCCCCTTTCTCCCTGTCTGGTATGGGGGAGGGGGGTATTCGCCCTGTTTGTTACTTACACTGTACCCCCTCCCCTTACTCTTCCCCTCCCTCCCCTCTTTCTCTCGTCTTGTATGGGGGAGGGGGTGGGGGTATTCGTCCTGTTTGTTACTTACACTGTACTTGAGGACGAACAGTCAATGGTCTGTAATGTTTCATCACACGTACAACCGCTACACTGTCTGGTACTGTAGTCCGAGGGCGCCCTGCCATAGCCTTGATCGACTTGACTATGGTCCGACCAGATCCCGTTAAACCAATCGGCTACAAAAACAAATGAAAGGGATTTAATTTATGATATCATTTGGTCCCAATTTTAATACAAGTAACGATATACACGTATTAACATAAACGATGAAAGAGTAAATACTCCAAACTTAACAGATAAAGGAAACACGGCAGAGTCGTTTGTTTAAAACTTGCAAACTTAGAACAGTGACGCTATTATATTCGAATCGATGCAAATGTGCCGTAGTTGACGTTCCAGAGGTGGGACTGTGGAAGGGGTATACCACCAAGCTTATAGTCAGACCGGGCACTGATCTCGGTCGTGTCCCCTATCTCCCCCTGACATACCGCCCCTCCGTGTAGAATTATGTTCTCCCCCCCCCCCACCACCACCACCATCCAACCATGTGCCACCATCATGCGTCCAATAAATTGATGGCGTCCTTTCTTAAATTGTTGGTGCCCCTCCAACTCAGAGTTCCTGGCTATACATGGGTCTACATGGATACCGCAAATGTACAACTGCTTTTCTACAATTGTACAACCTCACAACTGCTTCAACCTGGCAGTTATAATACAATTGTAGGATAAACAATAGGTTTTAATCATCGCGAGAGACTTTTTCCATGGTTTCAAATATCTAACACGAGGCTTCAACAGCCAGGTCGAGCCCCTAGAAAACTATGGCCTCAGCCCCACTCCTTCCTTTGCACTCTTTCATTTTTTTTAAATTATATTACTTTATGAAAATGATAATACACTATTCTCTACCCCCATCCTATCCCCGTCCCTCCTCCCTCAAACATCCCGCCCGTCCCTCCACCTTAAGGACCCCACCCTTCCTTCCACCCTCAAAGACCCCGCCCGTCCCTCCACCCTCAAAGACCCAACCCTTCCCTCCACCCTCAAAGACCCCGCCTTTTCGTCGTGCAGACCAGGTCCCAACATTAATGGAGCAAACTAGCAATAACGTTTCATTGCATGTGTATCTGAACGCATGGAAACAGGTTTCATATAGGTAAACGCAACCTCATGGGTTTAAATCACATTTTAGACTTAATTACCAGCCGTTTAAAGTGTGCGGCCTGATAACACGAAACACAGAATATACATATATATGTATATATATAATACTTACTAGTATCGTAATCAATACCCTGAGCTGAGTACCGGTCGTTCCAGTAATTAGGGCCATACCAGGTAGCGTCAGACCACGACACAAACAGTATCATCAGCAGGTAAATCAAACCCCTCATGTTTCTTTTCACACAGAAATAATTAAACGACTGTTCTTCCTGTTCTAGTGGGCTTTAATTCATGAAATGAAATTATTTTGGTAAAATCTAAGAGAGAAAAAGAATACGAAAGAAATCATGACAAAACTCAAAACATAAAGGACCCCGGAGTGAAAGGCTAAACCCTGCTAACGAAAGGTGATACAAGGTTCAATAAAAATGAAGAATGGGGATAATGAGGGTGAGGACCTTTTACGGGAGGGAAGGGTAGCAAGGGGTAACAAATTGAGTGGGAAGGAAGGGTAGTGTGACGGGGGTCAACAAGTACAAATTAAGACGTGAACAGTTACAATGTCTTTCTGCTCTTAATTCCTCCTCTCTCTTTACGTGCTCTCTTCATCAACTGCCAAACCAATCCAACGAAAATATTCAAAATGGTAAAGAATGTCACAATATTGTAAGAGTATCAAACGCTGTACAAGACTAACAATAGGGGAATGGGTAAGCTAAAATCAACTTCACGACGCGATTTCACGAGTCTTGAAGGAATATACAATATAGTCCTCATTAATGATACATTTCCGTCACTGCACTGTGTACAGTCATGTTTGATGCACCCTGTACGAAACATTCACTGTGCGATGCTATCGATTAATGCCTTCACAGAAAACTTCGTTCAAACATCGATAGTAGCCTAGATCATACAATCATAACAAACTAATGTGCTAAATATGTCTAAACAAAAAGATTCCAAAGATACGAAAAGCTACGGGTATATCTTCGTTGCAACGAATGGATGAAGACATTTTGGTAACATCGAAGTGAAGGTTTCTATGGTGATGACGTAACTTTTCCGACCAATCATTAACGACTATTTACACACAATTGCAGACCTGTTTGGGGAAAATAAATCGCCCCCCCCCCCCCCCCGCCCCCCCCCCGCCCTCCACACACACACGCATACACACACACCCTCCCGAAAAGAACCCGACACCTTTATTTACACCACTATATCCGCAAGGAAAATGGTTATATCTTATATAAACAGACTCTGGTTTTCCTACATATATAAGAGATGTATTTGTTCATTCTATAAGCCGTCTTCATATTCGATACGACCCTTAATAAACTGACCCCAGCCCTCTGTAACCTACAAATTTTCAAACGTTATATATGAGGAATATATATTCCACACGTAAGATTATTATTCGAAATTGTTCTCCTTTTCCAAGTTGGTGGTATATCTCCTAATGTAACACTAAAGAATTGTCAACAACAAAGATTGATTGTCATTCGAAATTGATTCGAAGATTGATTCGAAATTTTTCTCCTTTTCCATGTTGGTGGTGTATCTCCTAATCTAACAATAAAGAATTGTCAACAACAAAGATTGATTGTCATGCATCACCTCCCCCCCCCCCCCCCTCCCCGCCAAAGCACCACGACAGTCATATAGGCCTACCCCAAATATATGTGGCTGGTAAAACAAACAACGAAAAAGACCTGGAAATATGTGAAGGGTGATTGAAGTTAGTCTCTCTGATCGGTTCCTCAAGACTCACTAAACTATATAGTATTAACAAAAATATGAATGAAAATTCACCGGCAAGAGAAATATGATCCATCCTACCCACCCCCCCCTCCCCTCCATTGGGGGGGGGCTATTCTGCCGTTAAAATCTAATACTGAACTACATAGAACACAGCATTACTTTAAATAATGTAAGAAGTCAATTAACTTACCTTTTAAGTTCAATTCTTCCAACCGAAATAACTCATCTTTCCGAGTCCAGACCCTGGCTACATTCTCGCCTTATTCCTTGATAAATGGTGTCATATATTAGCTTAGAATGTAGAAATAGCTAAAACCATCTAGAACAAAAAATAGCTTAGCTTTGACAGCTTTTATAATGCAAAAATTACGGTGAAGGAGGACAAGGTCTTTTACAGACCGCGTATTTACTTGCTTAAAATGAACGTAATGATTTAGTCCATGCAGCACACCATTACATGATAAACTTTAGGAGTAACAGCTTAACGTCAGACCTTACCAAAAGGCCTATTAGAAGCAGTACAATACTTCATTGTAACAATTTCTATTGAAACCTGACGCTGGAATCAATATAGTTCCATTATATTGTGTCTAATACATTGCACGGACGCGTTGCCCGTAGCAGTGGAATAGACTTGTTTCAAGTCGTTTGATCTGTAAAAGTGTCCCCGTGAAAATGATCGCGTAAAAGTAACTATTTTAAAACAGACTTTGTTTAAACTTAACGATTCATTGTAGGACTGAATATTTAATGAAATAACCTTTCAATGTGTTGTAGGAGATTATTCATTTAAATTTAAACCAAAATTGTCGATATAAATTAAAAACATTTGAAACAACAATGCAGTTAAACTCGATACTTTTATTTGTAATGCTTTGGTAACTAGGCTGCATGGTATACACTGACTACCGAGATCCAAAGTCCACCCATTTATTATTTGCTCTCTCACAATATTACAAATAAAAAGGACGTATGCTAACTTTACACTAAGTTAGGTGACTCTAACCATGTATGATACACCGTTGTGTGGAAGTATAGACACATCAACTCAAACATCTTTTAATTGTTTATTGCTAGGTGACCGATCGTTCCACTTACGGGCTTCATTTTGTATCTGTCCTTAATGTCCTTCAGTGACGTGGGCAGGGTTTCAATGATGCGTGGTCAAATTCAAATTCATCCTCCCGACAGAATTTAGGGTAGGTGCATAAACCTTTATGTAAGGAGCCCATATATGTGTCCGGGGACAAGCCATTATGGAATAAGCGTGGCGCATCAAGGGTTTCACAAAGCAGACGTGCGGCCCTAGGTGTTGAATTCGACTCCCATGAATGGGGTATGGGGATCTATAACCAACAAAATATAGAGCTGCTTAAATTTTATGTTTGCTTTGTCAGGACTGTGTTGCTTTTCAGGGTAGCCACTTCTGTATAGCAGATAATCGGTCAGTGTTCAGAACGATGTCCAATTTATTATCAGTGGTCACCTTTACTAGCGTTCCTTTATAAAGGCACTCTAACCATTACCTTAGCCGTATATAGAGACCATTACTTTGAAGGAGCGCCCTCTACTACGTATTTTTTGCGAAATTGGAGTGAGACCGTTCGTATCTATTTTCCAAACTGCAACGATATCTCAAATAACAGATAAGTCTCTAAAATATAGCCGATTATTTCTGTCATCCTAACCTAAGCTATGAATTAAACAAAGATACAACAATTTCATATCTTTCATATAACTTTTATATTTATCTATAGGTACATGCATGGAGCTTATATTTGTTATAATCAACGTTGTTAGACGTTGTCTGACGTTGTTAGACTTTACAAAACAGTCGTTTTGTTTGATATCATCTTAGGAAATCCCGAAAAGTCCACTAGTCTTCTTGTAGGTTATAAGTTCCACGAATGATGTTATGTATTATGAAAAGTTACCGTCACGTCTCAATCTCGCTTATCTTGAATTTAAGAGGTTACATAAGAATTTGATTGAAGGTTACCAAGGTGACAAACTCCTTATATACAGCAATCTCAAATCCATCCGTTTGCATTCCCTCGGGAAAAAGTGCCAAACAGCAATAGAACAACATCTTTGTTTAGATTATGCTACCAAGTAGCATTTGATCTTTTGTGACATTTATGTTGCGGAGCATGAAGGAAAGTACATGTGAAACGAACATTGGGTCAAATGAGCCAATGCTAGACCACTTTACCCCTTTCAAAGAACAGCGTTAGTAAATTTGTCTGCTTGTGAGGGAGTTAAGAGGTTCGTTAGCAAGTGATGAAAATTTGTGGCTCTTATAGTTACACCGGTAAATTATACCGGTGCTGTGGCCGAGTGGAAAAAGGCGGTGACATTGAAGCAATGGGGCTTAGCAATCGGGAGGTTTGGGTTCGATTTCCGGCCGGGTCATAGTAAGGTGGGGTTTTCATCTAAGAGCAATCTACGGTTTTCCCATCTGAAATGATTTTCTAAATTGAAAAGATCCAAATTTGAGTTGAAATGTTGAATTGGAAGCCACCCGACATGTAACTTGTAATCCATAAGCAATTGTAGCTGGTTTTTCTCACATTTGTGGTCGCTTAAGCGTCGAAAAAATAACTGCTAATTACTATTATTATAGTTAAAGATCTACAGGTCATATAATACGGATAACTGTTAGTGCCATGAATGGACAACGTTTCTGTATCCAAAGAGGGTTAGCGGTTATACAATGGAATTTCAACAAGGACTTATAGACAACATTACTTCGAGAATTAATGGTAAAAGACAATGAGGGAAATGTAAGGAGTGTGCTTTCTGACGACTGTTCATGCCTTTATAGCTGGTCGTTTGACGAGATACTGCTCGCGTTTCTCGGTAAAATTGCCACTTCTAAGAAGGTTGTAAACAGTTTGAATTTTAATTTTAATTGTATATGACGTCACGTGCCAGGTGTGCTATTTTTCGCTGTTTAATATTCTTTCTTTTTTATTAATTATTGCTGTTGTTTTAAGTCTTCCCATTCTTCCTAACGTCTATGCAAGTGAACTCAACAAAGCAACATCTCATCAGGAGTCTGTGAACCCCTTTTATGAAAGAGCGCCACCTATTATACAAGCGTTTGAAATCTGTACATGCACTTGGTAGTTTCAATTACCTTTGGGGTCAAATCGTAAATTAATCGATTCAATTTTGGTTACATACAAGGTTAACCTTCTGAGAAACTTTGTTTTAGAATAAACAGAAATTTGAAAATTTATCCTTTAATTACAATTATTTTTAATCTTTCTAAATACAAATTCCTGTGCTTTGTAAACTTTTAAGCCATCAAGGTTACATCAAGGGATTTATCTGTATGCCCCTCTGGCTGGCAACCACCCCCACCCCCTCCCCACCTTCGCCCCTCCCCCAACAAACACCTCAACATTCCAGCCAGTTTTCTGTGCTTTTCAAATTTATTAACTTATATAATGACAACACAGACGAAGTAGAAAACAAGATAAGAAATGATTCAATATTTTTGATCTATTTTATTATACTCCATGATTTGACTCTACCTGCATTTTACCATCGCATATGAATCTATACATACTCAAAAAAAAAAAAAATACCTCACCCACCACCAAAATGTATGGTGCGTCTAAAAAAATTGAAGAAAAAACAAGAATCAGAAAAGATGAAGACGATAAGGGATAAGACAGGATACAACTTGAAGAGTGGTTTGAAATTTCTGACATTATTTCTCAAACATTATTTAAATATTATTGTTTAAAGGAAAATGTAACATAAATAAATAAGTTTTTTATTTTTTATTTTTTTTTATTTCTGAACATTCTCTTGCTTTAACACATTCACTTTAAGAAAAAAGGTTATAGGGTGAAATGTGATAAAAAAAAACAATGATATACTAGTTGCTTATGTGTGATATTTATCTTGTTAACGATTCTCTCAATTTACAGAGATGCAAAGCAATTGGTGAGGAATGGGGGGTTGGGGAAGGGGGCAGGACAGACAGGAAAAGTTGTCCAATAATGGAACAAGAATTTCTACTCCATGCGTCACCTCCCCTCACCCAAGCTTAACCACCCCTTACCTGTAGAGTTAATTCCCCACCCTTTGACATAGTTTTGACATTTTAACTTGAGTTCCAGCCTCATTTATTGGTGATTAATACCAAACATTAAAAGCTAACGATAATCGAACATGGTAGTATTTAATCCCGTGCCCCCCTTTCTGACCTTCCACCCCACCCATCCCTTGCCCTAGCCCAATTTGCACCTATTTCCCATATTGAAGAGTTCATTGAGCAATATTTCTCAATTCAATTCAATTCAACATAGATCTGTTTTTGGTTACAAATAAAACTCAAATGAAATGTTATCTGAAACCAAATCCAATTTATAGTCAAATAATTTAATAATAACATTCAAATTTGCATAATTTCTATAACCAATCTTATTACTTAATTGTAACATTAAAAAACAAGATAAACAATTGCAAATCCCCTCCCCCCCCCACACCCCCACTCGCCCCACTGTTCCTGGCAGTTGCATCCACCTACAATAGTTTCCCTATCATAACCATTTTTTGATCAAGTTACCATACAAGGTTTTATCTACCAAGTATTTACACATAGGTAATATAACAACTAAGGGGAGAACTGTTGTCACATGGAAATTACAATGCTCTGAATGTCTCAATGGGGTATTTATTTAGTACTGGAATTGCCTAAAAATAAAAAAAAATAAATACATTCCAATTACAAATAATTCAAGCGCCCTTTCTTTTCCCCCATTTTTTGCAAATATACAAGAGAAATAAATAAAGAAGCTTAAAATAGGAAGGAGAAAGTATTCAAATAGGGTGGGACTTTAGCGGTCATCGTTCGATGGAGGTGTGTGAAATCGGGAGCCAGCAACTCCAGATCAAACAGATGAAAAGTGAAATGAAAAAGTGGGAGAAAAGCAGAACACAAAACAAGGAATGAGAAATATGAGGATGGCGTATGTTGAGTTGGAAATAAATAGTTAGAGAGGTTTTGAAAAATAGCCAAGATTGAAAAGTCAAGATTTTTCATCAATCATACTCATAGCTGCTACAAATGATTGCCCAGAAAGTTATCCCCCCAAAAAACCCTAGTCCTTTTTTTTTAACTCTTTTAATTGAAATTTTGGGATAACATTTTATGTCTCTGTCTGCAAAAATTTCTATACTAGCCCAAAATTTCTTAGCTTCTTATCATTCTCTTGTCACTAAATTTTGGAAGTTTTCAAGCTTTACAATTATTCCGATTTTTTGGGGAATATGAATGATTTAGTATTGGGTACACAATTAATAAGGATGTTTTTTTTTTCTTTCTGACAAGCAATTTGAAAACTAATTTTGAAGAGGAATGTATTCCATCTTCCTAACTCCAGATAGGTGGATTCAGCAATTTTGACCAGCAATCAACTTGAGCCATCAGCCAATCCTTTTTAGCTAACTGTAGAGTGACGTATTAGATGTAATTTCACATGAAAGGTTTATTGTAGTGGTTGTGACAATTACCAATCTGAGGGCGCCATTTACAATCGACTTATAATGCGAGTACATACTACTCACGAGGATCTTTGCATGAAGTCACGGCTAAAAAGCTGAAAAGCAAGGGCTACACCATTTCATTTCAATATACAAGCGTTGACAAGGCCATTTTTTTCTTCATTTTTTAAGATTACACAAATTTCAAAATGTTTTACAATATCTTGTGTAATAATAACTGTCAAGAACTTGAACCAAAAATGTACACAGAAAAATGGAATATGACTAGAACTTACCATTTTTCTTTAGGTTTTTTGCTAGTTACAAAAAAACAAACCATTTTAGTCTATATAATAATAATGAAAGCCCACATTCTTTATACAAAGTTATGAAAGAAATAAATGAATAGAAAAGAAAGATTGAAAAAAAGATAGCACTTCAATTTTGGAAAATCCGTTGGGTACGATTCTGGGACCACCAGATCGGTTAACTTGATAAATGCCAAGGACAGGTTAGAGAATAAACTTGCACAGATAGTTTCAAAGTTTGCTAATTGGTTCTTTATCTTTGTTTCCTGTTATTATTTTATTCCATCATTTTTTGAAGAACCTACTAAAGGTATGATATAACAATTGACTACATGTCTAAAATAATATTAAATTTCACTACATTGTTATTTAAAAAAAAGAAAAAACTGACCCCATGTTGTTAAGCAATTTGTCAAATCCGACATACCTTAAAAACTCTCTATTGCAGATTTTAGGCTAAAAAGGGGGATTGTTAAAAATCAGGAAAATGGCAAACCAACAGGATGCAAGGAGCAGCACATCTGGAGGATAAAACTAAGATTTAAAAAAAAAAACTCTATCCGGTTGTTTTTCTACAAAACACTTTTCGGACAAAAATTGAATAAAACTTCATCGCTGTGAAAATTGTCATATCTTTACATGATATAATATTTATATATATAAACAAAAATTGTGGATTAAAATAATATTTTCATGGAGGCATAAATTTACAATGTGCTAATTATATTTTGTGCACAAAATATAAATGAAATACAAAGAAGACCCAAAAAAAAAAGACCTGGAAATTTGGTTATTTAATTGTCATTTTACAAATTTCCAAAAGTCCATTTCCCAAACCTCTGATATTTAAAAGAAATTAAAGAGCCAGAAGGCAGTGATAAAAACTCACAGCTCTTTTTACTTATGAGATAAAATGCAGCTCTTGCATTTGAACAGAGGAAAGAGAATTACCTCCCCCTCACTCCCCCCACCCCTCCCCCTTTTGTTACTTGAATTACAAGAGTAATCCAACCCCCCCCACTCCCAAAGTTATTTTGAGTTAAAAAAGAAGGAAAATTCCAGACATTTTTATTCTAAGAATCAGACAAAAACAGACAAAAACACTACATGCAATGTCAAAAGGTCTCTGGCCATTTTATGGTCAACATTCAAAGACCCCCTTCTAGTACTTTATACACTCTCTGATGATAATTGTTGCAAATGGCATACTCTCGTCATTAAATAAAGACATTTTACTCTTTTTCTCGCATCACAGAAAAGTCAAATAACATCTTCCACAGACCTGTGTAAAGCCGTTGATTGGAAAAAATTGCGAGCCAGTTTGTTTTATTTTGAGAAGGAAAAACTCAAAAAGTGATCAGGAATATGTTTTCACTTGAACACTACGAGTAGGATATCCCGCAGATTAATTTCTTGTGCGTTTTCATTGGTCGTTGTCTCGGACACCTTTTGCCCAATTGGTTGTGGGCTATTCGAGTACATTCGCAGTGTATTTCTGTTAGCAGGATAATATATCCCAAGGAAACAGGTGACGGAAGTCAAACCTGTGACTTTTTTTTTCCAGGCGTGTGGGCTAACTGGTTGGACTGTGTAAAGTCAATGTAAAACCGGTCTTTAGCAGAGAATACACCTTCGGGCAACCACACATACCAATGGGTCTTCAGTCTATTGCCCACTTAGCTTAAGTCCACAATATCCTGATCAACTTGGCCGTGAACGTTTGTATTTGGGGGCAATTGGGCTACTCCAGTGAGAGTTCACGGTAAACGTTCACACAGAGAAATATTTGCTGAGTGGTTTTGTGACACTCGACGATTTCCATGTCAGCAGACACCACCGACAGAAATGTTTGCCAAGCTGCTGAAAAGTTCACGGTTCACCATAATTCGTGGAAATATTTGCTGAATGACTAGGCCTCATCCGGAAAATTGAATCGTGCGAGTAGAGAACAAACCCCAAAATTTATGATTAAATCATATACATCATATCATATCTTCTCTAGGCTGCCTATCGGAACCTGTAGCTCTGTATTGCTTTTTCATTCCTTTTCCTTCGATAAGGGACGGTCGTCAAACTTAGGCGTCAAATCGATCCTCCTTTTTGCATATCTTCGTAATTTATGAAAAAAACTCAAGCCACTTTTGACCGAGTTAGATTCTCCCAAGAACAGTTCTCAGTTCATTCTGCCTTTTGTTCTGTTCCTGCTATCATTAACCAGCCCATTCACACGTGTTATTTCATCTAGGCACAGGTCTTTAAAATATCCATCTATTGCCCTCCCCCCTTCAGAACCACCTGACGAAAGCGATGGTTGTGCATAGGAGTAGTATTGTCCATGATAGTCTGTGGTTGCTCGATTTACTATCACCGTCCCCTGTGTATGGATCGTTGCCGCCGGATTCGTTGGGTTTTTTGTCTACTGGGAAAAGAAAAGAAGAAGAAATGTCAACTGATTAAGCAACTGTTGAGAAGGAAACAACAGAAAAAGCTGTCCAAAATGAACATGAAATGTCAACTTAACACTCATCCATGTGCTGTTAACTTAACACTCATCCATGTGCTGTTAACTTAACACTCATCCATGTGCTGTTAACTTAACACTCATCAATGGGCTGTCAAAATAGTTTCAAATTTACACCAACCTCAATGAAATTACTTTTTAATTTTTTTCTTTTTCTTTTAAGGTTTTACAATTTTCAATTCTGTGGTCAATACCTAAGGTGCTCAAGGTGTTGGGGGTGGGGAAGGAAGGGGCCAACTGAGGTGCAAAGAGGTGCTCCAACCAGCAGTGCTAGTGCCTTGAATCAAACCTGCACACTCTGTGCCTTCGAAAATTCTAACACTTTTCACAACCAAGAGGGAATCGAAGCACTATTCCAAACCAGTCGGCCGTGAGGCCAATCCTCCAACCCCCCCCCAACACCCCCTCGCTGGGCAACAATTCTCCATTTCTACTTACTAGGTTTTCTTCTGGTGGGTTTAACAGTTGTTTCTAATTTTGTAGATGCTTTTGGAGATGTAGTTGATATGCTTCGGGAGACTGGAAGCAAAGTTGTTGGTGAATTATATCTATCTTTTGTCGTGGGTCGTCTTGACGATGGAATACCTGAAGGAATAATAAAATAAGAATATTAATATTAAAGCATTACAGTATCTCCTTTTTTCAATGTTTTGCCAATCCCATGGCAACAAGTGCACTGACAGCGGGGTCTTGCCCTCTAAGACAACGAGAGCCCCCGCCTCCACCCCCAGCCCTCATCACCTTACTTCATTTTTCCATTGAGCCTTCATTTGTCCTTTAGCATATTATCAAAGTGAGAATATATTACTTATCCCATATTTTGCTGGGGCCCCATCATTGACCCCAAGCCCAGAGTTCTACCATCATTGATCCCATGCCCTGAGGTTCTACCCCTCCTGTGCCCCCCTCTCCCCCCCCCCGCCCACAGGATCATCCTTATCTGCCAATATCAATTCTTTCAGTACTGACAGATATATGCTGTTAGCAAATTTTGATGAAGTTTGTCTGGCAATAGGATGACCACATTCCTGGTCACCTTTCATTACTTGACCCAATCACCTCTCTTCCATAATTCACAGATGGACTACTTATTAAAGTGACTTTATCACCAGGAGGTGATTTCCACCTCTTTCGATTCTGGGCTTATCGCAATTAAAAATACCAGCCCTTCTATCTCTCTTTCTGTCTTTGGTTTTCTACCAAAATGATCTTTTTTCTTTTATGAACGGATTGAACATTACAAATAAGCAACGGAAGTGAAAAAACAAATAGCTGATCACGATTTTTCTATACAGACTGACAATATTAGCGAGCCACAATACTGAAATCTTGAGTGGTTTCTTTAAGCATGACCGGAAAGGGGGCCTGAAGGACTATTTATTGAGGTTATTTAATTTGTTGTGTTTTATTCTTTATTACCTGTGATGCCATCCCCAATCACATGTACTAGCAACTTCATGTAGTGCGAACTGCATAGGCCACCCTGACTTTGATCAATACCATCTTCTGTACCATCTGCAGTTGCTATGGAAACAAGAAAAGAGCAAAAGAACATTATAAATGGAGGTACGATCTCAGATGTGGTCTCGACAGATTGACCAGACAGTTTCAATATCTGTCATTCCGTCCTGGCATATAACAACAGAATGGTTGACTTAGTAGAACCCTTTATCCCCCTATCCCTCATCTGTGTCCCATCACCATAATTGTCCCACTGTCCCATCACCCCACTGTCCCATCACCCCACTGTCCCATCACCTAATTGTCCCATCACCCCACTGTCCCATCATCCCATTGTCCCATCAACCCCATTGTCCCATCACCTAATTGTCCCATCATCCCATCACTGCACTGTCCCATCAACCCCATTTTCCCACCACTCCCCCACTGTCACATCACTCCCCCCACTGTCCCAGCACCCTACTGTCCCACTGTCCCATCATCCCCATCCTCCCACATCCATTGTCCCACCCCCATCGTCCCATCACCCCCATAGTCCCATCCACCCATCATCCCCTCAACATTCCACCATTTCCCTCCTGTCAGTATAGCTACATATAATTTTCTAACAGCCTTCAATCAATGTGGTTTTCAATGAGTTGGAAAATCAATCAGAAATAATCATCATAAAAGCACCTGTTTCCAAGTGTCACTTCAAAATCTTTTGAATAAATAGACAAATTTATCAAAGATTTAGAATTGGCTAATCTTGGCTTTCTCTTAAAGCCAAGGCCAAAAGCCAGAATTTCTCATATTCCTGGTGTTTCTCTGAAACTATTCAAAACCTTGTTTCCCCAGTTCTAATAAAAAAATATATATAGAAAAACATAAATTAAACAGAACGGTACCAAAATGACAAACTTAACACTTTTGACTTTGTGACTTATAAAAGCATTGCCCCGGGCAAACTTTTTGACATTTTTCTTTTTTAAGTTAACTCATTAAACTTCACCAATTCTAGTATAGAACTTGAGAGAAACTCCCCCCCCCCCCCACAAAATAAAAAAGAAATAAAAAGAAGTACAAATTAAATGAGGCCAAGACAGACAGGAAAGAAACACCTTCAGCTTACAAGTCAATCACAGAGGCATTATCGTGGGAAAAACTGGGACAGAATGTAAAGAATTTCAATTTTCCTTTTGTTAATAACCTGTTAAACTATTAGCCACGGCTCTTGAACTCCTAACTTTGCTAAAATAAAAAACAAACAAATATTTTACTTTTACCTCTCAGAAGCATTTAATCTACTTAAGGTTCATTCAAACGTCAATCAGAATTTTTACATCAAAGACTGGTTAAGATTCCAGCGAGTGGCTAACATGACGGACACCTTTGAATTTAAACTTCTACACGCCTGGGTGACGACGATTATGCAATAATAATTCAATTTCCTCCTTTTTTTCTCCAATTTTTTTTTCTTTTATTGTTTGTGCACTTTTATGTTTCTTCAAACTAAAGGTCAACCCTTGGCCTAATTGTTCTGAAAAACAAGGCTTGTTTTTCGCAACAGCGAAGAAAAACAGAATCGAAACTGGTACACAACTCAAACGAAAGAAAGGACTGTGAACAATAAAACTTTCCCAATAGCCTCACAGTTCTAACCAATAGGTCTTAAACGACCCGATAAATGAAAGAATAGCCGCTAAAATTTAATTTCGTTCGCACTCAGTGCTATGTTTACAGTCGATTTGAAATTGACAACTTGTGAAAAAGATGGCCTTGAGTTTTTTAATATATGTGGGAATTCTTTTGGAACTTTCAGAATTATTTTTTTTAGCCGTTTATTAAACGAACCTGTCGTGCCACTCACAGATATAAGTGCTCTGGGAAATGACGTTTGTTTTTTCTTTTAAGTTTTTGGTTCTGTTAAAAGACCAATGAACACCGACCGAGAAGTTTGAATATTGTTTAAAACATCTCATTCCGTTTTTTTCGGTTTCTGTAAGTTTGCACGAAGAAGGTAAAATGAACCGGATTCAAAACTTACTTATGAAGTAATAATCTCGGCCGTGCTTGAAGATGGGATCGCCCGGATACGTGGTGTGTTCTTGGAAGAGTAACCGAAGTTGATTTTCTACAAACGGCCGGTTACATCTCAAGAGCGTCTTGCCACCACCCATGGCCAGATTACAGTTGTCGTAACCGGATTTGGTCACCTGCGTGAACTTGTGGTACTGTGCTCTATCCGGCTGGAAAGTGTCGTTGATACGAGGGCAGACTATGTCGATCACGTCGTTGATGCTGGCTTCGATCCTGTAACCATCCGGCCCATTGCTGTAAGACAAAAAGAAGAATGTGTGGACATGAATTATCAACTTCTGGACTCAAGAAAATGGTGGAACATGATGGCACATATTAGGTGCAAAGAATACAGCGAAATATCTGGCAAAAGAATAAAAAAGCAGGAAATACAAAAGTATTGAGAGTTTGTTTACTAACTACAGGTGCAATCGAGTTCTTACTTTACTTCTGTAAATCATCTCAAAAATTAATAAATTTCTACATCCGATATGAACTAAAAATCAGCAAAAAAGAAAAAATTCCAATAAATAACAAGTAAGATTTATATCTTTGAAAGGTTGACTCTTCAAAATTGCAAGATTGAAACCGTTTGCTGTAAGGTTTAAAAAACAAAACAAGAAAAACAATTCCCTACATGTACAGTAAAGTAGTGTTACTACATGGATCTACAATAACACAAAGTTCTGCATTTACAACACTGAAGAATTCTATTCTACTTTCAAAAGTGATTAGCGCCCTCTATTTGCAAAGTTTACATAGTCCTATTGAAAATACTGCTAGTTAACCAAATGTATTACTGTGAGTTCAATGAAAGGTTAAAGGGTTGTTGATTTTTCAAGTTCTTCTTCATCTCCTAGTCCACCATCTGGATGAATCACCTCTTTCACCCCCACCCCAAGCCCCCCCAACCCCCCCCACTATACTTGTAATTCTAAGCTATCCAAACAAAGAAACATTTCAAATACAAACCAGGTATCAACAATTTCCAAACAGATTGATTAATTAATTTCTAAGCACATCAAGAAGAACCACTTATATTACCAATGTACCCCCCTCTACATACACAAGGAAAATTATCCTTTACCAGAGGAACAAAATTGCTGTATAATTTCCGCCTCTCCTTAAATGTTTGGTCAGAATTGGAATCAAACCAGACTTCCTAGCTATTTGCCTGAGTGTTCATTTTGTTTTCACCTTTAATTATCAAAAGTTGGCCATAAATATATATCGAAAATAAGACACATTTCCACAAACAAAAAGGAAAAACATTTGCTTCACAAATAGCCATCACAAACACGAACATTTCCTATGGATATTAGCGCCAGTGAGGACGTCAATAGTTGGATAATCATTTCAACTATTTATATTCACATCTTATCTTTTCGAAATATTTCGAAAGAATTCAATCACAGATACAAGAGTCCGCCCCGTAAAAGTGTTTACCAAGGGAAATCTCTCATGTGTCATCTCCTGTTACTAACACAGGATATAAGCTAGCCTCTCGGCCTAGCCACAGATATAATATATTACCAATTACACGCTCGAATGCAACCAAAGGAGAATCAAGTCATGACAGAGAAATTAGAAAGACAAAAGGATTATCAGTTTTACAAAATGATTTAAGATTTTTATGATATATACAAGAGATCAAAAAAACATTAAGAGGTCACCTCGCATAACTTTCATGGCCAGATTATCACTCCCAGGTGCACCCACCTAAGTTAGTCCCTATTAGGACTCTCCTAATCTCTAAACATGTGACATTTTGTTCCAACTA
>KN885362.1:103910-122573 GCA_000934455.1 Apostichopus parvimensis
CTGTACACAGTACACACATACACCTGAAGTCAGACTATACACACTGTATTACCTCGACGACCAAAGCACATCCGTCCGTAACTAGGGAAGGTAGCAGCATGCTAAAACAGCTACTATACAGCAACCCACATGGCAAACACAACAGGGGATTCCCAGTTAAACAAATATCAATATACATTTTTGTTTTTTAACCTATGTTGGAGATAACACTTTGATCTTTTCAATTCTTTTCACCACCAATGAATCATATTTTTTTTATATTTTATGATATTCCACAATTTGTCATCAACCCTCTGCCATGAATAGTTCAAACCATATTTGTTGACTCTCCTGGGAAGGCAGCTAGAGTTCACTCGGATATGACACAGCAGGTTACTATTTGGCTTTGGCCGTAAAAGAGTGAATAAGGTTTCCTATTGTCGTTAGTATATTCCTAGTTAATTACCATCCACAGACAATCCAAGTTACATGCAGTTTATAAGACACACTTCCTACCCCATATGAACCGACCGACCAGTCCTTCCACCGCAGGGAAAAAAAATTTGTTGGTGGATAGGTAAACCGAACCTTTGTCGAGTTCCCAGTTTTGTCCGCGGTTCCTATAGAGACCTTGTCCATCTGCGTCATTAATGTGACTGTTTGGGAACCGACCGTGGTTTCTAAGGTATGACGTCACAACCCGTGCGGGGTGCACAGTCACAAAAGGAACTCTGTTTTGGTTTAAAACCCAAACAAACTACTCCACTGTGTGAACTATTGGAGAGAGACAGAGAGAGCTATGTCTACTTCTGTGAGTAATCGAGTGGAAGTATGGGGGGGGGGAGGGGGTCACCTCAAGGAAACATATATAAGTCTGGTCAATGGTTTGATATAACATCACTGATAGAGAGTATATACTTGATAGGGCCTACATGGATGCAACCATAATTTTAGTCTTTGTCCAATCTTCACTGAACTATATCATTTTATGTTATGAAAACATTTTATATGTGTTTGCTTGGATAATTGTATATAATATGGTTCCACCCCAACTGCGAATGAACAAAAGTTTTGACCATTTGCATACTGTATATGTGTCTATCCCTCAATATCACACCCTAAATCTAACCTTTTTACAAACTATACAACAAAAATATTTAGCATAAACAAGCTGTCAACAGTTAATAATCAAACACCAACATATATATCGACATATCATATTTATTCACTAAGTAACCCATGATGGCTTTTTTTCCCTTCACAATTCATTTCCCTCCCTCATCGAAGGATGGTGAACTACACATGTAGCTCAGCCAAATTCAGAAGCAATTGATTTTTTTCAAATCAAAATCAGATTTGTAATAACTGTCCCAAGAGAGGTTTAACCCCCTTAAGTCCCAGAGGGTCATGTAAGGGTTCTTTGCCAATTACATATTTTCTGTCTGGGAATGGAAGAGGATGTTGATTTATGAAGCCATATTAACGACCTCATCACCTTGATGACAGCAAACTTAGTTTTCCATTTATATGCTGCTCTGTGGTGAACAATTTTGTCCAAATGTGACCTTTAAAACAATAAAGGTGGGCAGTCAAAATCAATTTTATTCAGGTTTTAAAAAGATTTTATCTAGAATTGGTTCAATCTCACAAACAAAATTTGCAGGAATCATATATTTGTCTCCATTTTGCGACTTAATTGCTGGCCAATTTAATTGAAGCAAAACATGCAACTCATGTGAGAGTTTTTGAATTACAAGCTCTGATTCACACAGGAGAAATGTTCTCGTTAGGGTACAAAGGAGTCATCAGCGATTTACAGCATGCTTCATGTATTTATGCTAATTGAGGCATAACACACCGTTGATCATCTCAAGCAAGGAGCATATTTTTTAGCTCTTTTCATTAAAGTTCCCCGACACTGTTTTATTTATAGCTTTATAAATCTTGATTTCCTCATAACCAGGAGTAATTTATTCGGCATCTCATAGCTAATTATATTTATAATGTAAAATGGGCACATTTGTTTTTCACAAATAATGCAGAGATGTATAGTTCCCCGTTTTTGTACATGTACACTTAACTCAGACCATTTTCAGAAAAAAGTTCTTACATAAAATTGTAAACAATAAGTTGTATGTCATACACCCCAACCATGGATTGTAGTAGAAAGGACTAGAGGTTTATGTTTATTATGGAAACTGCACAAAATGACCCAAAATTTTGAGATGTAAATGAGGGATTTTAGTATATATATCATCATATATAAGACCTATTCCTCCCCCATAGCTGCAAGAATTGTGACTTGAGGGGTGTACTTTTAATCTCGGCCAGGAATACAGCTTTAATGTTGCATTCCTACATGATAAGCTCCTTTAAGATACTATATCTGTCATAAAGACCAGTGAACCAGAAAATTACTTTTACCAGTCACCGTTTGCAGAGAGGAGGACATAATGAGAAAAGCATTCCTTAAATCCTTCACATCTTCTCCATCAATTCGCGAGACGTCTGGTTTCCATCAAGCTCGGCCACTTTTAGACAACATTTGCCCGATTTTACGTTCTCATGACTTGCAAAGTTTTTTTTTCTTTTTGTAATATTCATATAATGATACTGTATACATTGTTCAGGCTGTTAAAAAAGTCAGAATATTCCCAGAGAAAATCGTACAGACGTGGAGCTCGGTTTTTTTGCTTCTATTCACCGTCAGAAAAGATCAGACACAATTTATTCAAAACTTTTTCAATCGTAATAATAATAAATGAGACTTATATAGCGCGAAATCAGTAGACAAATGCCACTGCTCAAGGCGATTTACATGTTAATATTAAACTAAGAGATAAGTAATTATCATGCCCTAGTATTGCATTTATTATCTATATTCATATTAAACATGAGAGTCCTTGTTTGATAGAGGGACTCCTAACCTTTGCTATATAAATCTAATCATAAAATGCATTCTAGGAAACTGCGCAAGTTTGAAGTTTCTGGTCGAATTTACAGCAGAATTACCGGGGTATGTTAGAGGTAATCATGAACAAAATATCCATAGACATGAATTCCATCTATTCTTAAATATTGTGAACGGTAGATTTCAAAGGATGAGGGCAATGACCCCACAGAGGGTCCCTGGGAGGGGGAGGGGGTACAGGAGGGTTGTTGAAGGCTAGGGTAGATCAGAGTGCTTTTATAGGGGTCTGCTAGGTAAGACAGTCCTGAGCGAAATAATGACTTATCTCTTATAGTAATATTAACATGTAAAATGTTCAAAAACAATTTAATGACCTACGACGTTACCTCAAATAAAACTGGTAAATATTGTAAATTTCTAAACAACCATGTCGATATGTGATATTATTATATTATCGAAGAACTTGATCTGATTGAACACGGAGAGCTGCTATCAGATGTGTGATTCCCGCTAAAGTGATAATTTTGACACCTTTTCGAGATGAACAGATAGGAATAATACGGAAATTCTGCTCATCCTCACAGACTGCAAGGTGTTGTGTCAAGGTAGAGGAGGATAAAATCTATCGATAATCAGGCATGATTAGCTAAACATATGATGCCCAGACGTTTTCACAAGGCCGTCGTCGTCGTAGATGGGGGGGAGGATAAAAAAGGGAACATCGCTCACAAACTTCCCTTTGAATTTTCTTCAAATTGTGAATCGATGACAGTGATTAACACCGTTAATAGGAAACGTAAAAACGCTGTGATAACAAATCGTGCCAGTTTACAGCCTGTATGCTATGGGCAGGACTGCTGGTCACAATACACAAAGTCTTGGTACCTACCCAGGCTGTATGTTACACAAAATGAAACAGTTCAGTTATATCAAGGTTATGATGTTTCCGTGATAAATCAAATATACAGTTTATCAGCTGATCATCAGAGAGGGGGGGGATGGGGAATGGGGGTTTGGGGGTTGAGTGAAAAAAGTTATCTTGGGAGAGAGAAAGCTTTTTTCTATTTTTATTGGAACAAACCTGATAAATATATATATGGTGTT
This sequence comes from Apostichopus parvimensis, assembly GCA_000934455.1. Lineage (NCBI taxonomy): Eukaryota > Metazoa > Echinodermata > Holothuroidea > Aspidochirotida > Stichopodidae > Apostichopus > Apostichopus parvimensis. The sequence goes on from KN885362.1 coordinate 107,905, forward strand.
CATTCTCTCTTTCACATAAGTTGTTAAATTTCTCTCCCATTATTTTACAAATTCTACATTTTATTTACAATCTTCTTAAATACAACTTTAAAACTAACTTTCTAAGATAATTTTCCCAGACAGTTAAATTACATTCATACAATGATAAATGTTGACCTCTTGACCTTGAGACCAGCAGACCTCAACTGCTTCCATGAAGTGCTTCCTAGACAGTTTAGGTTCACCATGGAACTATTTTCGTTAATAGCTCTATGGGTTCACTTACACATGACTTTTTTGACCACTACCAAAACCTCGTGACCTTGAGGTAAAGACCTCAACTTCTTAATTGACTTCCTCTGTAGTGTCACTGACCACATGGATGGTGGACAGTATTTGACTTTTACCATAGATATTAATATATAGATATTAATATACAGATATCTATATATTAATATATATGATGCATCTCATAAGGCATGCACTCCATAACCAGGTACTGATGATAAGGCTCTCTCTGATGAGACAACATTCTGACTTTTAATAGACACACATATGGTAGACATGAGTCTAGCCATGTGGCATGTCATTAAAAGTGAAATCAATTAATAAAAGTCCTGACACATTTTATACTCATCTCAATGCCTTTTCATTGTTTTAATCAAGTCCAATCTTAGATATTTTTTTTTTCTTCCTTTAGTCGCACAGCAAAGAGTGAGAGAATTAGAGGGTGACTTTTCCCTTCAGATGTGATCGGGAGGTTAATGTCCTCCATTGGTTCACATTTATACCAAGAGTCAATGCTCTCGAGAAGATAAGGAAAACGTGGTTGAAATTAAAAAAAGATGATATTAAATAACCTATTATTAAACCATAGTTATAGGCTTTAATGCACAGTGATAGGGACCTCTACATAGCCTCACTGGGAAAGGCAAGCAAATAACAGTTCCCTAGATCAAGGCTTGATCGCAAACAGTGGCATGGTCTGTATTCCATGAAGCCTCTATTATTTCATACCCAAGCCACCCACGGAGGGGGGGGGGGGGGGGAGAGAGCACAGGGAAGGTGAAGGGTCAAGTTCCACATTGCACAGTATACAGTACAGTACAACATGGGGTGTGACTAAGAAATGAACAAAATTAATGACAAATCTTACTTTACACCTTTTTCCTTTAAACTTCCAAAGGAGATAAATTTTTCCTTTTCAAAACCAAATTGCCTATGACCCCAAACTTAACTATAAGTGATGCAGAAATGTCAACTATTTACAAATATTTGTCTGAATTTTCCATTTCTGTTTTCCATCATTTAACATTTCCCTTGGTTTCAGGTCCTATCAGGAAGGTATTTTTGCAAAAACCACAAACTTTTTGGAAAGCATCCCTTAAAAAGTTTTTTAAGGGCAGATCAATAAATCTCTTCATTTAAACCAAGTCTGTCTCTCTATTACAGATGTTAGCTCTCACATCAGATATATATAATGCCCTGGGTTGGGTTGATAATTGTCCCACCACAGTCACACTTTGAATGTGGTCTGTCACCAAAATAAAGAAAGAACCCATAAAATGCTATCAATCAAACTTGAAACATTCCTGACCAACTCATCCCTCCCTCTTAACCTGGGGAATACCTCCAATATGACTCATTCTAATCTGCTGTCTGCATTTTTTTCCTCTTGTTTCTGTCATACATATAAATATGAAGAAATATATTTTTTTATAAAAAAAATTTTTTTTTATAATTTATTTTTATAATTTTTTTTTTTTTATTATAGAATATTACATCAAAATGAACAGAGTTGTAATAAATACCTGTGTTATTCTGTGGCTTATTATCTTTCTCTCTCTCTCTCTCTCTCTAATATTGTGGCTTCGTTTACATGGAATCACCCTTGGTTACTTAGTTTCACATGTCTGCAGACTTATCATCATCTAACAGATGTTTCCTGAATCTAATGAGACATGCTAAATATTTGCCAACTTTACCACCTCTTACTTCCCCTCATTGAAGCTAAATTTATGAAACAAAGAATTTTTTTCTTTAAATTAATATGACCACCTGATGTTTGTCTGGAAGTGCATGACTAATAATGCAGTCACTTCGGTATAGTTTGGTGGACAGGGGTGGTATGTGTGTGTGTAGGGGCGGGGGGCAGAGGGAGGGAGGGGGACCCAACAGCATTTAGCATTTTTGGGTGGTTAAAATTAAGAGAGGGGGCAGTACATCAGAATATAGCTAGATTGTTAAAGGTCATCAGTAATGTCGCCAAATATGCTAGAAATTCAATTAATGGTCACATAGTTATGCTGAAACATTCAGATGCAATCATATTATATTTTACTCCCATGGGCCTCTACACACTTTTCTCTTTGATACATTTAATTGTCTAAGTTGTGGACATTCCTCATTGTCTCTGAATTGTTCGAGGAGTAACAACCTCCCGAAAGATACCTTTGTAAACCCTCTAGCAAAATCTTTTAGCGAATCTAACGACGCTGGTGTTCGTTAAGTCAATGTGACTCTAGGTCAGTGATTGTGACAAGATTATTTTAAAGTCTGTGTAGCCAATGATGAGAAGAGAAGTCTCAGTATTTCAGATGGAGACAAATATAAGCAAAAAATAACAGAAATTGAGTCACAGAAGAGAGTGATATAAATTTCATTCCATCAGAAAAAAAATACTGCGGTACTATATCAACATCTATGGCTCCGATTTATTTTTTTAATTTTGTTTCAATTTCTACCATAAAATTATATCTTGAATAATTTTCATTTAATTGGGAACGGAGGTCGGGATTAAGACGGCCGAATAACTAATAAAAAGTTTGCCAATCATACAGCCAATCACAACGCCTCTTTCATGACTGAAGATCAAATCAATTTGCTATAAATAATTAGACGTGACAGAACTGGTAAGACTTTATTTTTACTACCATAAATCAAGATCTCAAATCCTGCATAAAACCACAAGTAAAGAACAAGTTCATTCAACCGTCCAGTACCAGTTAGAATCTCACAGAAGTACACCACTTCAAACAGAATGTTTTTTCTTTATTTGGCACTGGCAACAGTTAAAAAACAAATTTTTCCCATTCCCCCAAAAAATGAAACCTTTTGAGAAAGAGACGAAAGCGAGAATACAAAGTCACCGTTTTGTTGTTGAATATCCTCCTCAAGTTTTACACCTTTTTTCAAAGCCAGGCAAAGAAAATAATAAAATACCGGTTGTCTGAGTTTGAACAGTTAAATGAATGGAGTGTGATGTCCTTATTGTAAGTCGTAAACTTCACATAACATAAAGGACATATATATATTGTTGACCGTAAAGTGCGGAGGGCAGGTCTACCTAACAAAGGGAGGTGTCGAAATCACGGGGACAATAGGGGGTAATAGACCCACATCAAAGGGGTTAATAGGGTGTGTAATCACCAATTAAAGAGGGAAGTTATTATTAATTTGATGTGAATGTAGTGTAATATTAGATTATGACTAATCAAGTAACGATGTTTATTGCATGCTCACTGTGTAATATGTTAGGTGTAGGACAGGTTTGGTCTTATTTTTTATTGCCAAAATGTGAAGTTCTTAAGAAAAGATTGCAATTAACCAAAATTAGATATAAAATTAGACATAAAAACGAATGTACCTTAATGAGTAATTAATGAGGTTGATTCATATACATCCTCAACAATTTGTCGGGCAGGAAATTTCAAAGTTCTCTAATAGAATTATGTGAAAGCAAATTTCAAAAAAACTGTTTGTCTTCTTTCACTAAGTACTGGAAGCGAAACTTGACTATTAAAACAAACTAATGGGTTACAATATGGCTTTAATATTTGAAATAAAATTCTGAGTAAACAAATGAGTCACTTTGTTATCTAGGATGTTTCTATGTGGTGGACTAGCATTAAAATATTTATCCAATTTCATCTCACAAATTTGAAAACACAATCTGAATAGGATCCAGGCCTAAAATTTCTCCTAAATTAAGCCATTTGCTAATAATTAAGTACAAGCATTAAAACAATCTACTGGTTTATATCAAGTTCTCACTGGCAATAAGAGGTTACCAGGGTTACAACAACAGTTACGATGTCATAAGCTTTTATAGGCTTGTTTACTAACTTACCTGGCTATTGACTTATACAGCCCACACAGTTTGATGACAGTATACATAGTTGGCCAATCTATGTGTCATCCGTACACATAACCCATATAAGGAGTAGCATATATACTGTGCCACCAAATCTGCTAGACAATGCCAAATTGGCCACAAATCTTCACAAACTTACAATACCATTTTTTGAGTAGTAGCTAGTTTTCTTTGAGATTCAGTTTAAAGGAATATTATCTGAATTATATTTACATTTAGAAGTTTGTGACAATCTCAAATGTTGACCAGTTTCTCATTGCGATATAAAGTAAGCTAGACAACTCAACACGGTCTTACATTACACAATTCAACTTCGTTACGGCATTAAACTTCTTTTTTAAATTCAAATTTAATAGCCCCTACTAAAACGTAACAGCAGTATCGACTGGTCAGTCGCGGAACATGACAATCAGCACACGACTACGCTAAGCAACATGAGACATGTTAGTCACAAACAAATGCTATAAACAGAATACCGTTCAAGTATATGCATTAATATTTGAATATCTCTGTTTTCATCGCTGAGAATCTCATATTCACACGACTGAAAATCTCTAAGAAATAATTGATGAATGAATCTGCATGTTACTTGTTGAATTTGTATCCATTTTCGCCCCTTTTTTTTTATTTTCGTTAAACGTAATATCTTTCCAGCCCAACATGCATCGTCCAGTATCCTGGTATTAAATCATAAATCGCTCCCTCATCATCGATCAACATGCCAAGAACACTCACGCATTGACAGCTCTACAAAATTTACTGAACATAAAATATTTTACCGGTAATTATAATCTACAAAAAAAAAAATAAATAAAATATTGACCACCGGATTTCTCGTTGTTCACACATCACCCGAAAAAAAAAACAGTTGATATTTCAACTTCTCTTGGAATCAATGCATTATTCAAATCAGCTCAGGCTTGTAATACTACCTGGCAAATTGCATCCAGCTCGAGACTGATCTCGTGATTATTCCCTCGTAGACGGTCTTTCACTTTTTCGCGCAAAATTTGCTCCAATTTTCTGCTGCTGTCACGTTTAATCTAGTTTCATCCCTTTTTAACATACAGGCAAATCGGATTTTACGGAGGAGATCATGACGAAATGAACAATTTCCACTGGTAATGACTCCATTAACCAAGTCATCTAGAACCAACGACAAAGATTCAAGTTTGAATTCCAAAAAAATTTCAAATAACATTTTAAAGGCCCTCTCTATCATTTCATCGGAGATTCAAAAAGTTTTCTGCACATACAAAAAAAAAAAAAATTTCCTTTTAAAATCTTAATTTATGATAGTTTTTGGTTTTAAGCATTAATCGATTTACAAGTTCAGAAGGTTTATTTAAATACTTAATTATTTTAATAGAATACATGATAAGTTGTTTGTAAGCTATGAAATTTTTCTTTCTCTGAAATAATTACTCTGCTCTTAAAAGTATAAATTAGGTAACTGTATGAATGTGAATCCTGTTCTGCCCGAGCTTTAATTCCAGCCACTATTTTACATCAAACCCCTATTTAGTCATTACACATCCCTACGGTATTACTACTTAAACATATCCTAACATACAAAGTAAATAGGTTTCCAACATGTAGGTCTCTATTGAATAAATTTATATTGAAATTATTAATCAACATGGTAGCCTTCTTTTTTTAACACCTACACTTTATACTTCCTACTCATCTACAGTTTTAAGCTACAAGACTTCCTGCAAAGAGAATTTTTTGTCCTTTTTTTCTTCACGTTTTCCAAGATTGTTCTTACACCATCTTTTATCGTTTTTTTTTATCTTCTTTTTTAATCTTTTATCAATCAATGCTATAAACATTTTCTGTTGGCCCTTGTTTTATTATCCCTTTTTTATTCTGCCATGTCTTTAAATGGCTGTGTAATAGGCCTTATGTGTAATAGGTCTAATGGCAGGTGTGTATACCGAGGGCCATTAATGGTGAAATGATGGTATGATGCATAGCAACGCCTACCGACCGAGAGACAGATTTAATCGACTGCACATCAAGAGGGAGAGAATAAAACCTCAAGACAGTTTGAAAAAACTCTGGCAATAGCTTGATGATAAATAAAGGACTGATAAAACAAACACATTAAATTCACAGAAATCAACAATGGAGTATTAAATCCAGGTATGTCATAAAATGTGCTCTTTTTTATTTAAGTGGACACAAGTCCATTGGACCACATAAATCGTTTTGCCTACTTTTTACAGGTGTTTGTTTACAAGGCTACCTTGGTAACCGCTCACATCAGGTAAATTTTGGTTTAAAACCCTGTAGGTGAAGTTAACGAATGATACACTGCATTAGAAAATGGCTTCTTGGGCCATTATGAGCTTAACACTGCACTCTAGTAATTAAAACAAACCAATGAATCAGATTGGAATATATATAGACATATATATTGTTAAAATATTCAACCAGTCGATGAATATTTTAAAGGCCGTCCATGAAAGACAAAAATTTTAACAACAAAATAAGTTTTTTTTGCTTTCACAGGAGAGGTTTGGATTCCACCTGAACCTACTGGTTTGGGGATTTAAGGGTGACGATATAGTTACCTTTATGCATTCGTAGGATGGAGACAGCTTGTAAGAGAGTCGAGCCAAACAAATCTGCCATTATTATTGTCAGAAAACCCATGTATATAGGCAGTTTAAACAATTAAAATAAACACAGAGATGGAAACTGCTCTCGGGATCAGGGCTGGGACACTGGGAACCAAGGGGAGGGGGTAAGGGTAGGGGATAGGGTAGGGGAGAGGGTAGGAGAGAGGGGAGGAGTTCAAATACAATTATATGAGATTCAAAAAGAGTTTATACCATCACTGGGTAAGTTTTTTAAGGAATATTTGAGGACAAATGAATATTCGTTCAATACTTAATTAAGGAAAGTTGAACTTTCTGTGACTGAGTGCTGTGACCATTCACAGCAACAACAAGTTACAACAACAACAACCAACAAATGATTTGTCTTTTCATACAAGTTAATTATTCTTTTGTTCTTTCTCACCTCACTTAACCACTTCATATTTTCATAACACACTTTCTTCAGATTACAAAGGAGAGAGAGAGACCTCATTATTCTCACCGTTCAAAGTCAACGAGAATTTTTAGGCCAATCCTACTTAATCCTTTCCAAACACCGATTGCGTTACTCAAACGTGTAAACTTTCACACCGAAGCCAAACAATTTCTTCTTTTTACTATATTTTCTCTCTCTCTTTTGTTTTTTTTGTTTTCGGAGGGCAAATATTTAAATTTCCAAGACGGATGACGGACGGCGGGCAACATTACCCCACATCAAAGCTTTTAATTGTCATATTTACTCTTTTGATTGTAACCTACTTAAGCCCCACCATTCTGTGTCAGCTCGACTCTTGAACATTTTAGAAAGAGGTCAATTATTTTACACCTTTAGACCCAGCAGTTATTCAGCTTGTCCAAATAACCCTAATAATTGATCCATTATTCACGTGTCAATCTGCTAACAATTTACGGAGACAAATTCGTTTGATGTTGGACAAAATTCGTCCAGAATTAACGGAGCACCAAATCGGACAGCAGATCCCAAACACAACCTCAACTTAAAATTTGAAATGTGAACATCTTTTTAACAGTTATAGTAAAATGGGTATGATGACAACGAAATTAGCGAACGAAAGGTGCATTTCTTGAACTTATTTTTGTATGAGCTTGAGTTTACAGAAGCTTTTCACATTTGGTCAAACAGATTTTCTAAAATTGCCAAGTAATTACTCAAAAAGTAAGAGAAAAGAACAAACTGTTAGCAATCTGCTTATTATTATTATTACTATGTATTTGATAGAGCGCTCTACAAAAGAGCATAGCGCTTTACAGAAACAAATATAAGCTACACAATAAAAACAAAAAGTGCAATAAGTCCTATGTAGGTACACATACATGTAAAAGTTAGAGAGCCTAGGTTTCGATCCTACCAGGATCTTTTTCAGAGGCTCTAACTGAGTATTTCACTAAAATATAACATTTTCAATTGACAGAACTTCTACGCCACCTCCTATTTTATTTTGCCCTCTTTTCTTTCTCTCTTGATTTTTCGACGAACAAAGCTTATTCAGCCAGTCGTTAATTATAAATGAGAGTTCAGCTAAATCTGCAACGATTTTCGTTTCCCGTCCGGGTTTCATAACTTGTATATATCACTATTATAAATGCAAATTAGATGCAAATTTAAAAATAAATTACATAACTGCTTTTGTTATTTTGAATGAAACCTTGGTTAGCCAGACCTATACCAACCAATAGGATAGGATTTAATTGAACCAACTCATCTTCCTTCCAGCTGGCATATTTAGCTTCTACTGAGCACAACAGATCCAGGTAAAACCAAACACTTGTCGCATTTTGTTGTACGCCATACGAAAAACAGCAAGTATCGTTCTTTACTTATATGTGAATATGTCAAAAATACTTGGCTACATTTTCAGGCAACCAAATGCAACATTTCTTCTTTCACTTTCCTACCCACCCACCGATAAGCTTCTAAGTCTGAATGAGAACTTTTTTTTCTTCCTAATTTACAAAGTTGAGAGACAGAGAGAGAGAGAGGTTGGAGAAGATGTCAAAGGTATTATAAGGGGCTTCTGTGGTCAAAACATACCAGAAGACAACAATGGTAATATCCTCCCCACAAAACAGGCTTAGGGGTTTTAGAGTCTTGTTTTGTTTGGAGTGAAACCTGCGATGAGTGGTTTTATGAATAGAATGGGGAGGAGATGAAGCCAGTCGGATTGGGGTCTCTCTCTCGCCCCTGGAGGGTAATCCTCACCACTCCAGGCTTTGGAGGAGGAAAGAAGCCCACAATGAAGGGGAATCATAATAAAAAACGAAATTATCAGAAGGGGAAAGAAACAGAAATCCGCAAATCTGCTTAGCCTTCTTTGTGTTGGCACCAGGAGAAGAGAGAGAGAGAGATTGTGACAGGATTTTAGGGAGCTTGAAAGGACAAATAAAACACAAGGTATTCTGGTGATCAAAGGTTTCGTTGCCCGCTTACCTTATAGAAAATGAACAAAGCCAATGCTGTTGTTATTAGATCTGTTGAAAATTCTCATGCTGCAAGGGATATAGGCAGATGTATGCTGTTTTCCTTTCTTTCTTTAGTTCATGGCACACAAATTTAAACTTGCTTGGTTCGTTCGATCTATGCTTGGCAAGGACAAGCTTAACGTGGAAGCAAGTAGTTTTCTTTTAAACACTAGTTGTATAGTCATATATGTATGTATACATGTGTGTGTAATATTATAATTGAAATTGCAGTGAGTTGGAAAATCCAGACCAGTGAAAAAACTTCCAGCCTCCACCCGGATTCGAACCCAGGCCACTAGGCTATGGAATTGCTGATTGTATGTCCAGAGGTTCGAAACCGATGTAGTCATGGTGGAGACTGGAAGTTTCTTCACTTTTCTGGATTTTCCAACTCACAATTTCAATTATATATTCATTTGTAAAAAAATCAATTTTAGTAAAAAAATCAATAAAACAAAATAACAATAACAAATTTATTCAAGTTTTCGCGAGTACTTTCCTGCAGTTTTTTACCCTTGGATCAAATTATATCTCAATGAACACAGAAAAAAAATGACTGGCAAATTATAGCACAAATTTTGAAAAGCAGCCAAAGAAATTTTGGACTAGAAAGTGATTCATATTCATTGACCCGAGGATTATATTTTGCCCTAAATTGCTTTACCAACCAACTGAACTTTTCAGTCCTTTTTGAGTTCATGGTAATCCCATAGCAACTTATTTAACTAATGGATACAAAAAAACAAAAAACATGGTACCTTGGATATTGTACAACAGGCTCTGTGAAAACAAGGGATTCATATTTGTAAAATTTCTGCTGAATATTCTCATAAATTACAAGGAGTATTTATTACTTCAAACAGCTCTGCTAATTTGTCTAAATATCTCCTAAATAATAATTAATGGAAGAAACTGCTAGAATAAGGCTGGCTACACATAGCAACATACTTGTTGATGTCTGAGCAAGAGTGACCATTATTGAACTTTCTAGTATATTTTGGGAATGATCTAGTCTTTTATAACTGATGACCTTCCACAAAGAATGAGATCTTGCTGATAAAAAGTGATATTTTTTTCTCCCAAAATACTGTTAAAGTGATGTTTTTCTCCCAAAATACTCTGTTAAAATTATGTTGAATGAATAACAATCAATCCTGTATTTTCTCCATGACCTCCAGTCTTATTCAGTCAGTCACATTACTGACAAATTATGGAACTTCCAAGAACTTGGAACTTAATGAACAATATTCCAAATGCTTATAGTTGCCATCTCAATACTGCTGCTGATCAGGCAGGCAGTTGAGTGTACACACTGTACATGTCAGTAGCATGAGTCATTGTTTATTTCTTTCACAGGGGGTTAAAACTGGTCCTAAATCATGGACCTTGTAAACAAGAAGTCCCACACCCCAAGGTTACCTCCAGATAGCTAACCAGGTCTTCTTCCTGTCATTGGCTGTGGTGTTTTAGCAGGTATTAGGGGGGGAGATGTTGAGACTGTCAGGAGGAATTGAAACTAACATTAGCTCAAAAGCCTCTAATTGGACAGTTATGAATTTTTCAAACCCAACTGATAGGACATGTTGACAGATATATGAAAATCAAATCAAATGGCAATCCAACTTGGAATTTATATGTTAAACCACGTTTACAGTTACATACTCTGATCCCTACATGTATCGCTACATGTGTCATAATTCATACATTAAAGTGTTTACACAACTTTGACTGTTTAAATTCCTAAAAAGGCACTTTTTATTGTGACTATAATTTTGTTTAAATGCACAGATTGCAATAAATTACATAAATTGGATAAAACATATATGTTTAGTCCAGATATCACAATATTTGATACCAATCATGAAAGTCCACTAATATCATAATTCTATTTTATCATTTCAATTTTGATTTTATTCGATAAGAATAAACAGAACAATGTGAGAGATGCCCTTGCACATATAAAGTATCACATTCTGTGATGATTTAAATAAAAAGCCAATTTCGTCTTTTTCTACATCAAAACAAGAAGATCAACAAGGACCTGGATGAGATAACTTGCAAACATCTTTAATACCAAAAATATGTATGTTCTATAACCTATTGTCTCACATTATTTCATTATGATACAAATTTTCCTATTTTTAACTTTTCTCTCTGAATTAATTTTCTGACTTGCTTTTCAACCCATGCATATATAAACCAAATGTCAATATTTATACTCACAAACTCAAACAATATTCATAAATGGATAGGTATGCATTACAGCTTCAGTATTACATACAGTATTATTAACCACTTGGCCATTCTTGGGTTGACCATGGAGGTAAAAACATGACCTACCTCACAGACCAGCCTCCACAGAATAGACAATTGAGAGAGGGGGGGGGGGGTAAACCACATGGCTAGGCACCATCTATGACCTAAAATAGTCCAGGATAACATTTGATACACAAGGCTTTTGTTTGGATGGGAAAATATTTGACCTCGACATAACCACCCCATTCAACCCTAGGGTATCCCCAGGCAACTACTTTATCAGTACTTTTTGTCTACCATTTATAATTTGAATAAAAATCTGTGACACCAAGACTGGTGTAAAACCCAGGTATTGTAGATAGCAAGAGTAACTGTGCAACTCTGATAGTTTAATACAGCGTACGTATGGCTATGTATGCACAGTATAGTTAATATAGATCTATATAAATCAAGACTTCTCTAGATATCAACATAATTATAGAGAATTTGGGAGTTCGAAGCTAAAACCAAACAGCCTTTGAAATATACAATCCGACTTTAAAAGGTTGTGGAGTTATTGCAAATGTATTTAAGATGTTTACCTTCGACCCCATAACCTCATTAATATTCATGAGTTCTGCCAAAAGCAAAAGGGCACACCTTCCTCACTATAGTACATCCACTTTTAGCACGCATGACCAATATCCATCACTCTGTTGTTGAGTTACCTCAGACCCAAGCAAGCGTCACAGATGTGCACACACACAGCAAGTGTCACAGACACAAACATGTATACACAAGCCAACCTGACTGCATAGGTTTTCTTTGCTTCCAACAAGAAACCAAAAATTACTCTACAAGTAAATTCTCCCTCCTACCGGTGTCTAAATTAATTAAATCTTATTTAGCATGTTTTTTATGACATGTTTTTTAACTCTACAGCAGTTTACTCTACTAACATGCCAGCCTACCATATGGTAGTCCCTATAGCCTACATCCTATGTTTGGAATATTCAATTACACGCCTTTCACATTGACTTCAGCAATATTTTATTCCCTCTCCTAATCCCTTCGGGGGTTTTGGCCTGGAAGTTCTCAGATCTGTTTTTTTTTTTACGATTCTGAATAACACATTGAGTTATGTAGTCTCATCTCTGGGGGCAAAGTCCTATCATGTATTGATCAAAATAACTTCTTAACATGAAGATGAGTTTTGATGAGAGCAAGAGAACCAGAATTGATCCCAAATGACAGAATCATATTAAAGTAAGACCAGGCCTATATGCTAATTATGACATCATTTCTATTTATAGTCTATTAAAGGTAGACCTACACTTTCGGCAATATCAAGCTGTATTTTTTGTCATGAACACATGACACACACACATGTTCCAAGCAAAATAGTCCATGTGGGGAACAGACTGTAGCTATTTGTGGTAACAGTACACCCTATATGCCTATATGGTAAAGGTCTTATTACATATTGCTCTACATCACAGTGTCAGCTACAGTGTTTCACACATCCTGATTTTTCAGTGTCACAAAGTTGTTTACATTTTCGTCTCAAAAAGGTAACCTACATAAAATATGCAAAAAGTTGTATGTATATATATAGATAGATAAATAGATAGATAGATATCTACATGCCCCTATTGCAAGGAATAAAAAAGTCTTACTTGGCGATATTTCTCATTTGCATATTACCATCAATCCTGTTCTTTATTATACAGTTCACCTCCCGAAGGCACTTTTTTGTTTTTATTATTATAGGCTGGTTACATCATAAATATTCAAATGAGGCCATAGCTACAGTTCTCCTATTTGTTGTTTTCATGTCGGTGAGCTGAGATGATAATCAAATCTCTTTGTTTCGTTCATCATTCTATCTAAATACCCCCCCAAAAAAAACCCCAAAATTTGAATATTAAATCAAGATTTTTATCTTGCCAGAGCTTACACCTTCTTAGTGAGCAGAAGTTGTCAGGATGATCAATATATCTGCAAGACAACAAATAATGCCCCAGATTTTACTTTTTATCCACCGAGGTGGCAAATAGACTCTCACGATTTCGATTTATCACATAATAAACTCCTCTTTATAATTGTTGGCCCTGCTACACAGCCCAGTTCCCCTGGGTCCTTCCCCGCAATCTGATTAACAGCTTTGAAATGCCACGCAGCGTTGAACAAACTTTTCCGCTTCTGTGGCCTTGTCGGTGCTAATCTACTATCTATACCCCTGTCTGGGATTTTCTTTTCAAATCAGATTACAACCTAACCCCCACTAGGAATTTATCTCCTCATGCAACTATAGAAGACTTAAGTTCAGATGAACTTATTTGGAGGGGGGGAGGGGGGGAAGAGGCAAGATTTTAAGGTCCACTTCCATCTGTTTAAGTCCCTATTATGGCAACAGCAGTAACTAATGGATCTTGGACACAATGGGATTTAAGATTCAAGAGATTACTCCAAATCGCATTAAAGCAATTACATTTAAGCCTCTGACAAAAATCTGTTTCCACCTTGATGGGTAGAGGTCTTTTTTAGGTGGGTGGGTTCTTTAAGGGTTGGGTACCCACCTGATGGGTGGGTAATTACTACTCATTCAAAGATTCTGAAAATCCAGATACACTGGAGAAAAATGTTACGTAACTTTCCCCCTTCCTTCTTTGGTACCGTGAGATTAATTTTTTTTTAAGGCAGCAACAATCTTAAAAAAGCGAGACTTCCTGTAGAACGGTTGATGGCATTAGATATAGTTATGTCTTTTCATAAATTTATGGACAAACTTTGTCACTCCGGACACTTTTCCATGATATGTTACTGTCACACATAAGAGAACAATGGAAATTTGTGACAGGAACAAAAGCTAAGTTAGCCCAACATTTAAATATCTAGCGACTTTGATTGTAAACGCTATGCTAGGTTTTCAAATGTTTTCCCTTCAATGTGTTTGTTTTTTTAGTTTTGTTTTATGTAATGTTGTTGGTTATTGTTTCTTTTGTGGTTGTTATATATTTTTATTGTTAATTACATATTTATCGATATATTTTTGGTTCTTAAATGAGTGCACATCTGTGACGCTTGCTTGGGTCTGAGGTAACTCAACAACAGAGTGATGGATATAGTACATCCACTTTTAGCACGCATGACCAATATCCATCACTCTGTTGTTGAGTTACCTCAGACCCAAGCAAGCGTCACAGATGTGCACACAC
>KN885363.1:20473-34944 GCA_000934455.1 Apostichopus parvimensis
CCCCCTTTTCCCCCAAATAATGGAATAAATGACAATAAAGAACAGAGAAATAGTTAAGATACTGAAGTGATTACCTGGAAATGTTAGTTTGGTATAGAAGCTGAGGGTCTTGCTCTTTTCTTCTTTCTTAGATGATTCACCAGCAGTCAGCTCCACGCTCTCCACACCACTGCTATCTACTTGGTACTCTGATTCAAGGAACAAGAAAATACAAAGGTTTGTTCCAGTCCCAACAAAAAAGAGATTTTTATTCTTTTGGACCTGACTTGATCATACATCCATTGAGGTGGGGGTGGGAGGGGGAGTGGGATGGGACAGGGGTGGCAACTTCATTAAATGCAGCCCACCTGACCACCTTTCTGACTCAACCCATTTAGGAAAATAGGCCTACATGTTCTCTTCTTTCTGATTTCTTTTGCTGTTATTGCAATATTCTGATTTAAAGTTTTCAGACCTCCGAGATTTTGGCCTTTGTAGAAATATTGATATTAATTTAGATTACGATAATTTTGGTCATGTTGGATGACTTGTACAGCCAGTAAACTAGAACTGTAAACTAGCAGGATACTATAGTGATGGAATGGTAGTCTAGCAGGGCACTATGGCAATTGAAGGGGACAACATGTGGGGCACTATGGCAATAAAGAGGGGAAACTTGTGGGACACTACAGCAGTTGAAGGGTTGAACTTGTAGGGCACTAAGGCAATTGAAGGGGACAACATGTGGGAAACTACAGCAGTTGCCAAGGACAGTGTTGGTAATGTAAGACCATGCACATGTTGGCCGTAGATAGGTATGGAATAACGAGGAGTGCAATAATAGAAAGCTTTGGAACCTTCTCTGTCCAGCTCGGCGGCGATGTCGCTCCCTCCCTCTGAATCATCATCATCTTCTTCTTCGTCGTTGTCCGAATCGTCGCTCTCTTCGTCCGGGGTGTCGGTAGCAATTTCGGCGTCCAAGGCGAGTGCGCCCTCCTTCTTCTTGCTCTTCTTTTTCTTCAATTTTTTGAGACCCTTTAACTTTTTCAACTTCTTCTTTTGCTTTGGAATGGTAACGTTTGATCCGGCAGCAGAGGCAGAGTCCATCTTGTGAGACTGCAAACACAATTATTCATTGCATTGTGGGTAATTTCAAGAGTCTTTAGGTTGTGACGGGAATAATGAATATCATTTCACTGCACCTAATGAGCATCTTCCACTGCTTCTTGGAAAGATAGTTTATAATAATTTGTAAATCAACATCAGTCTTTATTAGTAAAGTGGGTATCTGCTACCCACTTTGTTCACATACATACAAGTAATCATATTAATCTGGCTGTGGGAGGTGGTTTGTATCTGATTGTCTAACTGCTACCCACTTTGTTCACATACACACAAGTAATCATATTAATCTGGCTGTGGGAGGTGGTTTGTATCTGATTGTCCAACTGCTACCCACTTTGTTCACATACATACAAGTTATCATATTATTCTGGGTGTGGGAGGTCGTTTATATCTGATTGGGGATCTGCTACCCAGCTGTTACTGATATTGGAATTGTTAACATCAATTCTCTCGACCTGTTAAAGTTATTAATATTAGACTTGGTCGGTGTTACCCACCTTCTACAGGTACTTAAAAGTACTACTATTGAGTTTTCTTTAGCTGTCAAAGTAGTCCAAGTTAGATTGGGTAACTGCTACCCACCTTCTACACACATTGAAAGCTATATTAATTGACTCTGTCTCACAGTCATTAATATTAAATTCATTAAACTATTACCCACCTTGCTCTCGGGCATTTCCTTCCTCTTCTTGACGCTGAGCTTTGCTATCGGTTGAAAGACGGTGGGGCCTTCGTCATCATTGGCCTGATCTTTGATTTTGCTTAAAGTGGAGTTTCTGCCACCAAAGATCTGAGTTGGAAATATATATATAGTAAAAATAATAAACAAAAGAAACCGATGATAATGCGGCATATTCGCAGTTGAGGCTTAATTGACATTAATTGTAAACTATGTACAGTTCTCTGTACATGTGATGTAAATGCATTAGAGAAAAGTCAGGTGTTGTAAGTAAAATTTTATTGCTCCATAAAATAGGAAATTTCGAAAAATTTCGAAAAAAAGTCAGAAATTTTTGTTGTGGTTGATGGGCATCAACGGGCATCAGCAACAATCAAACAAACAAAAACAGAGAGATAGGATAAGTAAATAATTCCTTTAATTTCGTATTTCCTTGTTAATACTCTATCACCCAGTGTTTCCAAATCATCTATATAGCCAAACCTGGCTTTATTTAAATTAACTGTCATCAAAGCTATCACAGAGAATAGTTGCCTTATTATGATCACTTGGGTATCATACTACATAGGGTAAATGCCTTGTTGTAATAACTTGGGTATCATACTACTTAGGGTAAATGCCTTGTTGTGATCACTTGGGTATCATACTACATAGGGTAAATGCCTTGTTGTGATTACTTGGGTATCATACTACATAGGGTAAATAGCTTGTTGTGATCACTTGGGTATCATACTACATAGGGTAAATGGCTTGTTGTGATCACTTGGGTATCATACTTCATAGGGTAAATGGCTTGTTGTGATCACTTGGGGTATCATACTACATAGGGCAAATGACTTGTTGTGATCACTTGGGTATCATACTACATAGGATAAATGGTTCAAATGGAAAACCAGGGTAACCTTTAAGTTTGTTGGAACAGCCAAAAATCATGTTTGATTAATTCACACAATTGCAATGCATGAAAAACAAAATACTTGTACAGTCAATAAACTGGTTGTCCCTTAGGCAAAGTTAAAAAACACTTTTGTTTGTCCAATATTAAGTCATTTCATACATCTCAGACCACATAAGAGCCCCTAAAACTCAGCCTTTTGCACATGTGATGCTGATACAATGTACACATTCTATGGGATCCACCTTTGTACCATTTATATACATACAGTAGGCCATCTCGTCATACAGTCTCAGTACACACATTCATCAGACAAAATGCACTCATCCACTTTTTACAATCTCATTTATGAGTCTCTATGGTACTCATCTTCATGAGTTTCTGATAACCCACTTGGCACCTCAAATCAACAAGGTCCTCCAGAAAGACAAACGATGGAAGGATAAACTATTGTCACAAAGTTTAACTTTCTGGAGGACATCAAACTAAAACCTTAACAGTGTATATTTGGGTAGAGGGTGATGTTAGGTCCCACACAAAGATATTCAAACATAGGAAAACTCCATACATGTTTGAGCAGGTGATATTCGATCCGTTTACCAAAGGCTACAAAGATAAGAAAACCAATCAGAGGACCAAATAGTCAGGGCTGTTCGGTTGTTAACCTGTCTTTCTGATCCACACATCACTTGCATTACACATTAACAGAGTTCACTGCTATAACCAGTCACCAATTCTGTAAAATTTCCAAATTTCATATGACCCATGTACAGTTCACCAGCTCTTTTGGCAGTTTTGTCTGTGAAGGTGTAAAAATTTATCAGTTTATATGGCATTAGTAGCAGTTACAGTAAAATAAATGCCCTATCTGGCGGATTCGACAAACTTAAAAGCTGGACATATGGTGGAGACAGACGCACCACCATCCCCCCCCACCCCCTCCCCCTTGCCCCAACCCAACATGCAAGTGGAGGGTGCAATGGCAGTGAACTGTTCCAATTTAGTTTGTCCTCATCATTGAATTCATCAATGCAGGCAGGACCATTCTATAATTAATACACTTAACAATACTTTAAATACCTGTATTGCCTCTACGGCTGTTGGTCCTCCCAGATTCCCTTTAAAGAAGAAGGCGTTCAGGAACTGCTTCATCAGCCACTTGGTCCGCTTGTCCGACAGGGCCCTCTGCTGCATCTGGATGGCTCTGATGATCGGACCCAGCCCGGCCTTCCAGATGGCGCAAGTGTTCTTAGGGGCTAGAAAGTACAGCAGCTTGTTGTCGATGATGCTGGTGCCGTACAAGATGGCAAAGGGCGAAAGTTCGTAGTCGGTGGAATGTGAGATGTGGGTGCAGTCGAGCTCGTCTGCCTCCGAGAGAAGTTCTTTGGCGTGGGTGAGGTCGAGGAAACCCTCCTCTAAGCCCCCCACGATGTAGGTGGAGGTGCTGTATTTATTAGAGAGGATGGAAAGACTAGCTGATAGAGAACCCAGGGGCAGATCCTTCTGTTGCACTTTTGTCCAGATTAACACCGCGTTGCTCTCGTCCAGACGGAGGAAGCATTCTGAATACTTGCTGCCTTCCTCGTCGACTCGGAAGACCCTGGTGCCTCGGAGCATGCAGTGCAGTGCGTTCAGGTTGGCATCCATGCACTGCTGGGGGACTATTTCCAGCCCGTGGGTCTTGGGAAGGGGCTCGATGGATTCCGCATCTTCAAAGTCCTCACTGCAGCTGTGGTAGGCCAGGTCCTCCTGCTCAAAGACCGTCAGAGGGACGGGCAGGCTGGGGGGAATCAAATAGTATATAGGACGAATTATAATAAATGTCGTCCCAACTCTGGAATCGATATTTGATTGCAGGATTGGGTTTAAGAATGATATACCTGCCACCATGAATCCCCCAATTCTAGCAAAAATGTCTTTAAAACCTATAATTGTGTACAATTCATAACTACGTCGGTTTCTGTGTAAATGATAGTGTGAAACTAGAACCAACATTTGAGTTTCATTTAATTGTTTTCATTGCTAATCAGAGGGAATTCCATCACAATAACTTGCAAGTATTCTACTTGCACACTGAGAGCCCAAAGGAGAGCGCAACTGAATTTCTAATGGAGAGAATTTAAACTTCTTAGGATCTTTATCCCGTTTCCTGACGAATTGTTTTTTGCTTTTTTAAGAATTTTAATGTGTGCGAAACTTAAAAACACAAATTTGTTTGATATATCGTTGATTTGATACATCGTTGATTATGCGATGTTATGGGACTTAAAGGTTCTCTACTTCTTCCCCCACATTTGAATTTGCTGAACTATTCACTTTAGGGCCCATGCAAACTAGAGCTGGATAGAATTCTACCAAACAATTTGAGAATATCACATTCCTGGGAAATGTATGGCAGGCCTTTTAGCATAGATTCTACATCTGACCTTTACCTCTCTGTGTTTTCTGACTCTTCTAGACTGGCATTTTGCCGGGCTAATCGTTGACAAAACCGTAAGTCTTCTAGGATCCAGTACGCATGTGACATTTTCTCGGTACTGAGCAGACCAGGAGATGCGGTGGGCATGTCTCCATCCTTTGTCCACCAATCCCATTCTGTAATCTGAAAGATAAAAGAAAAAAATACAATTAAGCCAGATTAATTATATTCCAACCTGTCTTCTTACTTTTCCTTTCCTTCTCCCCCCCCCCCCCATCACTCCTCTTCTCATAGCTCTCTTCCACCATTTTTCCTCCACACCTTTCTGTCTTTGTCCTACTCCAGTTTAATCCCTACCCCTTTCCCTTAATCCTCTCTTTGTCCCTCCACTGATTATCTCCTACCTCTCCTCTTCCCCTGTTGGTTTCTTTCTTTCTTCTCTCCATCCCTTGTCTACTAATCCCCTTACATCTATCTCTTTGTGTTCACCATGCTCATTAACCTGTCTGTATTCTGTGCGTGTTTTTGTCCCTTCTGTTACTGTTACTTGTCATTTAGCCTTTGAAGAAGATCCTGCTAGGATCGAAACATCAGGCCAACTTACTTTTACACATTCTTTTCCTTTGCAATAATTTAGACCTACTTCACATTTTGACGCCTTCAGCAATTTGGTTTCTTATCGAGATATTAAACGAGCTGGTTCCTTTTGTGTCAATTTCTATAAAGTTCACCAAAACCTCAAGTGTTGCCCAAAAGATTACAATTGATCCAAGTTAAAGACACCATCCATTTTCTCATTCTCCACCCCAACAAAAATTTGTCCAAAAAGTGATTAGCGATTGAACGATGATTTAATATGATGCTGGATCTTTCATTGCCCAGGTACTTTAAATTAGTATTACCCATAAACCAACAGCAAAATCAGAAATGGTTAAAATTTTGGACATGTTCAGCATTATTTCAAACCCAAAATCAACAAGTAAAAAAATTATAAGGAGCTGCACCGTGAACATTGTTATTTACATACATTTAAATACTGTTTTAATATAAAAAAAAAAACTTATAAAAATCAATCCAGACAGTCACTCATCTGAACAGTAGAAAGGCTAGGGAGTGTGCAATGCCAGATATACTGATTTATAAAACCTGTACACCACTCCACCTGTACACCCCTGCAATACAATTGCACACTCCTCCAAGGACTGAACTCATCAACAAACTTTGAATAGTTTGCGTTTTGATGCAATTTTTGGAAGGAATGTGGAAGAAAAACCAAGTGGATTGGCTCATGGATGAATTCAATTTGCTTCTCCTTAGTCAAGGAGATCTAGTTAGACTTCTTTACGACGAAATTTGATTCGTGATCTAACACTGTGTCACGTTACACTTTTAAAGACCTCCGATTTATCCCCTCAGTTATACCTCTCTGGCCAACACACCAAAGTCTTCCATTCTGCGACTATCTAGTGTCACTTCTCGATATTGTATATGATATTGCTGAAGATTTCAATCAAAGCTTCCACAACTACAGTGTTAATGGTCTCCATTTTCTTCTGGTACTCGGAATCATTTACACCAAAGAAAAAATGTGAGTTTAATAAGTCACAACACTTCAAAAAACCTCATGTCTATCACGGTTCCTTCAAATATGTCCGCAGGTGCAATCTTGCCACCATAAAAATTATACACAGAGTCTTGAGATTTAAATTAAATTCTAAAAAATTATTTGAAGTCTGATTTGTTTAACTCTGCAAAAACCTCTCGTATATCCCTTGGGTTAGCCTCTTTAATACAATGAATTTTCGACAACTAGGGAGTGATGGATTAATTTTTTCTTTTTCAAATTTTTTCGACTTTGAAATTAAGAATAGTATTTAGCAGGTGGTCCTCCATAATGAAAACACAGATAAGTTTCCAATGCAATTCATTAAAATCAGATATAATCTCAAAGGTACATTACAGACAAATTCTGGACACACTTCAATGTTGGCTCAGCCTGATCAATATACTCTTCAAGAAAGAGGTTATCCCAGACATTCTACACAATTTTGTGTGAGTGGAGTGATCGAGTATGGATCGGCATTTACGATCTAAGGAATTAAATTCCTTTTCGCTTTTTTTTATGTTAATAACGAAATCAGATGAAAAACTTTCTGGGTTAACAAAACATAAAAAAACTGTTCAGAATCTAATCTGATTATTTATTAACTTGCAACTTAGCATTATTTGGGGGGAAAAGTAAAGCAAAATGTCTTAGTCTCGTCAGTTTTAACCATATTCTAAATAATGCTCTGTAGGTTCATTATATTTGCTGGAAGTTTAACAAACACAAAGCCTGCTTCCAAACAAGTTATACCACACAAAAACATTGGCCTTGGAAAATGGTAATTCGATGTTCATTCATGGTGCCTCTAATATTAAACTAATATAGAAAAATGATGTAAAACAGACTGATTAAAAAACAAAATAATTATGCTTGAATAGCTGACAATTTTAATTCATTACTACTGATTTCTGTCTCCAGTACAGTAAACAGAATGACTATTCACCTTAAGTGTAACGTTTATTAAAGATATTGATCTTTGAAATATAATCTCTAAAGTATTGATATAGGAAGTGAGTTGTGGTTTCACAACATGCTGAGCTGACCATTCAAACTTAGTATGATATTTGTGACCTGACCATTTCCCATTAACTTGACTACCACAAACAGCTAGACAGACAGCTTCCCTTTAAATATTAGGAATCTAATTTCTTTGGAAAACAGTGACCTAAAATACTTAAAGGGTGTGAAGACTCGCGCACAAAGAAACGTCTCATGCCGGTAATCTGACCTAGTTTCGACTGAGGTGTAACAGAAGTGTTAGACACCACCATCGATCCCAGCAAATACACACACAGCTTGCTACCGTCAGTAATTAGACACTAGTGTACAGTCACTACATGTAGCTACGGTCAATACCCATGACACAGTGTACATAGCAGCGATGGACATCTCAGCAGGGAGTTGTTATGGAACTCCCTGATCTCAGGTCCAGATAAAAGATAACAAGGTATCATGTTTCATTACTGTCTGCATTTTGTAGCAATAAGAAAAAAACTTCACTTGCAAGCGATGGAAAGTTAACTTTTTCACAGTGTGGCACACGGCTTGGGGCGAGTCTTCAACGCCTTTAAGAACTTTGTTGAATATAAGCCTGGATTCTGTTACTAGAGAATTGACAGTTTTTGAAGTGAATTTCTATTTATTTTAGATACAATATTTTGTACACACCCACCCACACACACACACCCACACATATTGCATGTTGTAACGTCCACCGACCATTAAAGACATTGTAACTGTAACCACATATTCCAAGTATCCTATTGTGTGTTTATACTGCCATGCAACTAATATTCTGGCTGCTATACTGTGTTCAATTTATAGCAGAGCTCCTTCGTGTACCCAAACTAGATTTTACTGGTGCCTCGGTTGACTGACATCACATATTTAATAGTTACTCGGTGCTCCCGATCAAGCTGCAGTTCTCTCCATACTGGTTTATTATACTTTCAACATTTCAGGACACGGTGCTAATAGTGGAAATAATACAACAATAAGTCCAGTAATCCGTTCATTTGCTGAGTAAACATCTTGAATATGATCATAACCAGTTTAATTTTGCATTTGTCGACCTCAACAAATCATCGGACATCGATTCTAAAGAAAACTTGGCTAAGATTTCGCTGACACACTACAAATTAAATATAAAGTTTTAACTTCATAGTAATACAGAGACAGGAAACCAAAATATGCACTATAACACCAAAACAGGAAATGCTATAATGCTATATAACATCAACTTATATTCAGTAATGCTACTGAAACATGTTTCTTGCAGTGTCATACATTCCAACAGGAAGTTATATATCTCATACACGCAACACATGAAATGGTGAGACTTCCCATCTACACAACCAAGTCAACAACCAGTGGCGGAGCGTCCATACAGTCAGAGGGGGCGGATGCCCCCCCTGACGGACTCAAATGGACTGCTGGCGCCCTTTTCAGCTTTTTACCACTTTTTACTTCTTCACGATTACTGACTTTTGTATTGCGCTCTCAAATAGCTATTGACATTTGTCACATTTTGTTGGTGTAATTTTCTGACAAAATGGCGATGACATCTATTTATTCTTGGTTTATCTGCAAATTAGCCAGGCCGGGAAAGGGTCATTTCCAGCGATCTAGGGAGTATCTTTACTCAAAAAAATTCTGTACGCTCCGCGCCAACCTGTGGTGGCGCTCTGCTTAGATAGTGTCAAAAGTACCCCTACAGACCATTCTCGACCCCCCTGACCAATACCCCTAGCTCCGCCACTGTTAACAACTGCATCAGTTAAGCACATACTGTCTGCTACTATATGAATACCTACACTTTCTGATTATTACACCTTAAATGGTTTATGTTGAAGTTCCCCACAGAGATCAACGGGACTCACTTCATTCATTCGTCAAAACGAAATTGACGTTAAATACATCACAAATGACAATCAAAATCCAATTTCATAAATTTATGCAAAAAGTGATGAAATTCGAACCACCTAATCTCCCTACAAATTAGACAAGGTCACCCAAGGGCTGGTTGAAGTAGACTAATGGGGTCTGTCGCCATGGATACTCAAGACTCTCATGGCACATCCATGGGGAGGGAGGGGGAGGATGGGGAAGGTGCTTTAATTATACTTATTATATTATTACAAATTTTAAGGAGAAAAACAAACAACACCGAAAAAATTCCAATTCCACAGAGTATGATTGAAGAGTTCTGTCCAATTATTTCCAAGGGCTGTACAAAGGACAAGAGGGATCATTTTTAAGTACTTTTAAGATTCTTGCGGAGTGGACATTCTGAGGATTATCTCAAAGGGTGCGTGTGTAGTGCGGGGGGTGGGGGCTGTGGGGTACTCGTGCTGGAGTGTGGGAGATGAAGAATAGAATAGTTGAGAGCCTTCACAATGTGAGCAGTGTCTTCAATCTGTAAGATGACACGATCCACTTCTTTCCACGATCTGTAACTTGTAACTCTTGATATTTTTGAATAGTTTTTCATGTACGGCATAAATTTATATATATATATATATATATTCTATCGAAGTCACTACCTCATGGGAAGGTTTGTTTCATTTCAAAATTTCAGTACAGAGCTGGTTAATAAATCCTTGATTGTAACTGTTTGTCATCAAATCCTACTGTTACGGGCAAAAGTAAACGAAGGAGCCTAAAACATTTTTAATGACGCAGGTCCTTAAAAATCTTCTTTGTTTGGTGAGGTTTCATACTGTGATAATGAGCTATTACAAAGGATTCATATAATGTATGATGCTGAGTCCCTTCTTATCTATCCCTTGCCTTAGGCTATATAATGCCTGCATAACTTTGTTTTTTTTTGGGGGGGGTGGGGGGTTCAGGAAAGGTTCTGAAAAGGTCAAAACAGCCTACTCACTTCTACAAATATCCATCAGCTATTGTAACTCAAGGAACGACGGTTTCTATAAAAAAAACGTCGGTGAAAATTTACAAACAACTGAAGATTAATCACTTATTGAAGGGCCTTTCCTTTGCCTAACCAGTATAATTTATAAAGCTTGATTTACCTTGAATCACCTGAAAAGATTTTCAAAATCCATTTTCGCTAGCTTATTGAAGTCTAGACTTGATATTAAAAAAAGAGGGTCTGGGAGAGCAGATGGAGATAAACCTACAACCGGAAATTGAAAAAAGCTCTCATCTTTATATTCCCCTTGAATTATAATCGATGCAGTCATTTGATCTTACATCCACCACTGAAGATAACATCTTTGAAAGTCACATTGTCATATATAAAATAAACTGGATCGTTCCAGTCAAGTCTCACAGACAACACTGAACGGTAGATGGTGACTGTCTTGACTAGAAAAAATTATAATAAATGAATAAATAAATAAATAAATAAATACATGGATAAATAAATAAATGAAATAATTACATAAATAACAAAAAATAACTAAATAAGTAAGTAAATGTATAAATAAATAAATAAATAAATGGTAGTGCTCCTTGTACAAATATTCTACTGATTTTCAACAACAGGATAACTTGAAGAAGGATACTACCTTCTTCACAAAATATGTAAAATTAATGTAAAACATGTTAAAAGCTAAATACGCCTACACAAGGCAAGGCAAACAATTCAACAACCAAACTCTCAAGTAATTTAACAGAGAAATGTTTACGAGAACAATCAGAAACCTTTGATAATAAGCTTTTAATTTGTCCCTGCAGCACTACGGTTAAATTGACTAATTTAGAGTAGGGATCCATGTTAACTACAGTATGTTAAGGTTTCACCATTCTGGACTTAGAAACAGGTCGTAACTCACATTTTTGGGGGAAATTTAGTAGGCTTATTAGCATCTGCCTTAATCCCCTGTCCCATCTAAAAGGCTCCCAATTAGACTCTCCCCTCCCCCACCCTGACTCGAAGGGTAAATGGCCAGTTAGACCTTTGTAAACTGTACAGGCATCCTTCCTTCATTTTCTTAGTCTGCAAGAATCTTACAATTAAAACAGATAAATATTCTTGACCTCGCTCACCAAGTTTTAACCACAAAAGATGATGAACTAACAATTGTCACTTTAGATCAATGCACCATACCTCAAAGTAAAGCAGACTGTCTCTGCATGCTCCCACAAGAGGATCATTAAAGGTGACCTTTGACCTTGTCTGGACCCTAGGTAAATTCCTTGACAGTTCTCATTAGACTGGAAGCCACTCAAAAGTAGGATACCCAAAGAGGTGTCCTACTTCTCAGAGTGGGCTTCATTGTGTTTTTAAAGTGAACACTAAGACACAAAAAAATGTTCCATGCATTTGATAAAAGAAGTAGAAGAAAGAAGAAGAAAAAAAATTGGTGGTAATATGCCTTGTGATTATGTTAACACAGTGATTTCTCCATTATAATAACTTACAGACCAACTTAAAAACTGTTTGAAAGTTGTATTTCAGCAAAATCTTGGATTAAAGTTTCTTTTTTCTTTTTTTTTCTTTTGTATGATGTGCAATTCTGTCTGGTTATTAAACCATGAATTTGCAAATTCTCATGACCTTTCTATTTGATCATTTTTGATTCCGCTATTGAGAAATATATCCTCTAACTCTGGCATATATGCAACACCATGCAGCACTTAGCTGTGGAAGGATTTAGTGGGCATACCATCCTTACCAATTGCTCAAGTACAACATGTGAGAGATATAATGTATGTATGTATGTTTGTATGTATTTTAGATCCTCCTGCAAGCAGGAACTCGCAAAGAAGCCTTATTGGCTTATCAAAACCACAAGCTGACCGAAGTCAGTCTCTTACATTCATATTTAACGTCCATGATTATGAATTCTCAATTGCCAACAACTCTGTAACTGGACGACATACATTAACCTTGGAGTGACTCGAACCAGGGACCTTAATAAGGCTATACACCTATGCAATAATACTATACAATACTATACAAAGGCTATACAATAATAAGGCTAACACCTCTATCTATCAGGTCCATCTGCTCTGTATCTGTCTGTTAGTCAGTCTGTTTTGCAGCCAAGAGGCTCACACCTCTACCCATCACGTCCGTCTGTTCTGTATTGTGTATCTGTCCGTAAGTCAGTCTACGTTTTGCAGCCGAGAGGCTTACACCTCTGGCTATCCCTTCCGTCCATCTGTTCTCTCACTTCTGACTATAATTATTACCCTCTGGATCCATCCTTGTCCCTGCCCTCCATCAGGGACTTACTATAACGACCACAATACACATTACGTCACCATAGAGTGTTTCCTCCAGACTAGCCAAGCACACAAAAGCAAAACAACACCAACTAGTTCAAACACACTAAAGGTTATCAACTTTGCATCAAACATTATTCAACCAAAACCAACTATTCTGTTCCAGAATGTTAATGTTTTCCTTTTCTTTCTAATCTAATTCTTTTGGGATGACCTAGTTACTGTGTAAGATATGTCTATTTACATTCCTTCCCCGTACCATATCTTTGTTCAAGTGTAAATTTACAAGCATGCTTGCGACAATGTTCTACAGATTTCAAAGCTGTACGATATAAAAACAGATCTCACTATGACAAGAATGCAATGGTCTTCTGATATCGATGCAAAAGTCAATGTGAAAACACCATACTCAGTACTCACCCACTCTATTAACTGGAAGTCACTGTCATGTATGAATATGCAGTTACTGTCAATAAATATGCATGACCTTGTTTAGCCAAGGTCAGACACATTCCGACTATGGCGTCACTCTCATATATAACAGTCGCTCACAGAAAGTTATACAGATACGATTCCTTCAAGTTGCTATGGTGATAACCATACTCTTTACATACCCTGTTGCTTCAAACAGAGGTGTTAGTTCAGTGGGATGTACCACACCCTACACCCTACCATACCCAGCTGATGGCACTGGTTTGCATCCCTCCCTTGGCTGAATGTTTTCATAATAAAGGTTCCACCAACACAACACCAAAAATGTGCACAATAATGGCCGACTTGACCTCTTCTTTTCAACAGTTTGGTATTCTTGTTTTATAAAAGTATGGTGGGAGAAAGTTTCCATTTAATTTTGGAGAACTCCTCCCTAAATCTTAGCAACAACCTATTCATCAACCTCCAAAATGATTCTGGATAAGCTACACCAAAAAGTTCTTGTCTTTCATTTCACCCTCTCCTCTCTTGTCTCACCCCCACACCCCCACGCCCCCACACCCCCACACCCCCACACCCCCACACCCCCACCTTAAATCTTTCTTCTGATAAGCAGGCAATTTTTCAACATGATCAAAGAAATACCTGGTACATGATCTGACTCCACAAGGGATTTGACCCTGATTTGATAATTTGTAGCTTGAACTGAAGAAATTCATTAATTGAAAGAAGGAGATCAGATGGTTGGTAATGTCTAGCCCTTAATAAGACTTTAGAAAAGTGCAAAGAATTAATGGTATCAACATTTATCACCTCTTCCATAACTTGCCACTTGAATCGCATAAGGTATAACATAAACAGCTCTGTTTATCCCTGGCAAACTACCACTATCAACGTTTATTGAAAGTAGAATCATGCATCTAGTCACACAAGCTCCAACAACTAATTAGACCTATCTCATCTCTACCAGTACGGTGTCATCGATTTCAAAATGAACAGTTGGGATGTAAGAAAAGAGAAACAAATTGAGTCGAATTATTCTTGTAAGTTCTTACCTCTCTTTCCATTTCTAGCATACTCATGGAAAGGGCTGGGGATGGCTCCTCCCATACAGATACCAGCTGGTCCAGGAATACCCCAA
>KN885363.1:43282-53728 GCA_000934455.1 Apostichopus parvimensis
GCATATTTAATCATCTGATGATCTCTTGAACACAAAAAGCTCTGCTTGTATGCTTTGGTCACAATATCGTATATCTTCAGGGATGATATATAAGTTTGTATATATATATTATATATTATATTAGTGGAGTGTTAGCTCAGTGGTTTAATGCCGGTTCCTTTCAATCATAAGGTCCCCAGTTTGAGTCACTCCAAGATTAATGTATGTGGTCCAGTTACAGAGTTGTTGACAATTCACAATTTATAATCATGGACGTTAAATATGAATGTAAGAGATTGACTTCGGTCAGCTTGCGGATTTGATAAGCCAATGAGGCTTCTTCGCAAGTTCCTTGCAGGAGGATCTAATATACATATATATAATATATATATGTATACATAACGAAAACAGGGTGCACGACAACAATGACATGATCAGAGCACAGAAATTGTATACAAAAGTTGTATTGTATACTACAAAAAAGCGTATATTTCAGACACGCCTGTGTACTTCTTCAGCGCAAGAAGTGAAGTAAAAAATAGCAAAACAGTTAGTGCGATGAACTAGCAAACAAAATAATGAACTTGAAAATCAATACCGTGACAGCACTCAGGTGATTCAAAGTCCTTAACAAAGGAGCGAGTCACTCAAGATTCCTATGTCCTTATTATGTCCCTTTTTGCAGGTATTCAGGGTTTAAGCATAATACTTGTTTTCATACTTCAGTCTTATGGAAACAGAGGGGTGATCCCAGAACCAAGCACAATACATTTAAGGTTGGATTATACTAAGCTGTGATCCGGTTGACTGAAATGTATAGCTACTGGGTTATTGATTAATTTGTCATTGATGGTTTCTTGTGATTATTGAACCTGAGTTAAGTGCCTGTCTGGTGGTCATAGTCACCTTTTTATAAATACATATCACAGCATAACAAATAATCAACATTCAATTTTAATGGCCATACAATTTCTGTTCTCTGATCATGTCATCGGTATTGAGCATCCTGTGTTTGTTCACATCGCATACATAAATATATATATATGTATATGTATAGATATAAATATAGATATCTATAACAAAGATTCAAGTGTTCACTTCCTGCTGCAAGAGTGCTCAATACGTAGATGTAGGGCAAATAATATAATATAGTATACCTATACTGTAATTTATAGCATGTTGTAACTCAAGTTTTCACACCTCACAGCCATTATCATCAGAGTATTAAATATCTACATTTATGTATATATATCCAAGTATAACTAACCACTGCAATCTGTGGTCTGATCTAGAATTGAATTTTTTAAGCCTATTAACTTGCAGCAAAAGGCAGATCTCGCAATAACTCATTCCGCCATTTCGTGTTCGTCCACTTCCATCACACTGCGTGAACACATTAGCTGAGTTGTTGGAAGCTCAAATTGAGACAACTTTTGTCAAAATTATGCGACTTTAATCCACACATCCTCAACTGAAATATCTAAGAGAGGTTTTTTAGTCTGAGGCACTTTGACAAAGTTATTTCACCCATTAAACAGGAATTGTCCTCTTTAAATCTAGATAATATTCGCAAAGTTGGCCGGGAAATTTTTGTCATGGCTTCATTCTGGCACGATCAAGGTATCGTTGATTAACGTAGTTGAAGGATAAAACTAAACCAAAGAACAAACTCAAAGACACAATCAAAGAACTATTCCTTCTACTACCATCGCGAGGCTACTGAATATCATCCTACCCTTCATTGTACATTTTACCACCTTTACATCAGATTTCACCATCCATAACTTGGGATTTTTCTTATTTTTAACTTCATGGCTCATATCTTCAGAGACTATACTCATACAGATGACTTTAATACATAATTTTCTTTCACTTAAAATGAATGAAATCACTTAGTTTGCACTAATATTAACGGAACATGCTTGCAATTATCAACAGACAGGCCTGATGAGAGGGGTGAGGGTTTAGGCGGGACTACATTCCCAGGGCCTGGGGTGTCAATTAGGGTGTTTGTGATAGTCCCAATGACAGTTAAGTGCAACATTTGTCTATGGATAATTTAGTGTGACTAGCCATAGTAAGTGTACATTCCCAGGGTCTTCTCAAAGTTTCCTCTTTAAAGTCTCTGTTGAACTTCATCAATTCTTTGATTCTCTTTTTTTTCAAATACCTAATCTACGTACTTGTTCTAATCCTGTCACATTTAAAACTTCTCCTCTGTTATAACTCTGTAAATACGACATGTTTTAATCAAGAAGTATTCTCCTTCAAAATATTTTACAGAGAAGTAGAAATTCCGTGTGTGAACAGAGAAATGGAAAGCTTTCATCAAATATTACCAGAACTAATGAAGAAGTTACTAAAGCTTGAACAAGATGACATTTTTCACTGTCATGCAGATAAAAATGGAAAAATGGGGGAAAAGAAGAAAACAGGAACCCTGTAAAATGCTCAGACAATGATTTATTGCTAAGAAGAGCAATTTGTCATATCATATGTAAACTATCTCCTTGGATTGAAAACAGAGCCCTACATTAATGACTGACACCCTGAGAAAAGGAGAAAACTGGTACATATCATCGGCAGTCTTGTGGCAGCAATAAAATGTTGAATTATTTCAAATTCTTACTCAAAGTATAAAGATGCAAAATCCTTTAAAGATGAAATGAAGATCCTAACTTTCTTTCAAATCTCGGTGGGATAAAATGAAGACGCCCGAGCAAGAGAGGTTGTATCTTGAAGTTTATGATAATTGGACGGAACATTCAAGTAAATCCTTATCTCGATGCTATTAGTATTCCACCGTGCTGCGTCACTGATTTATGGTTCAAAATTGTACAGAGAAGTTATCCAAAGTTTCTCGTCATTCAAGGGGACCATGTACTACATCCATGAGGTATAAGGTAGAGGCAGTGGATGTGGAGGGGGGAGGGGGTATTTAGTGGAGTCTATGTGAACCAGAAGAATGTCTAACCACAGGATTGTTTCCCTGTGCAAAGAATAAATCAAACTAATATTTAGGAAGTATGTCTCTACCTTACAATGACATGTTCTAAATGATGTTTTTTTTTTTTAAGGACTACTGAGGGTGTTGTGGTCAAGTGGTTAAGGCAGTGGACTTGTGATTTAAGGATTACAGGTTCGAGCCCTGGTCAGATCATTATGTTGTGTCCTTGGGCAAGACGCTTTATCTCCATTGCCTCTCTTCACCCAGGTGTATAAATGGGGACTTGCGAGGTAACTTGTAAATATAGTTGTTTCCCCCGGCGGACACGTGGTTGTGGTGCACTGTGGTGCCCCAGGAGAGATTGATTGAATTGTGCACACTTTGGTGTGTAGGTGTGACAAGTTACCAATGACCAGGGTTAAGTTGTAAAGTCGTGTGAGAGGGCCTTGGCCCTGAACAAGACAGTAAACCTAAAATTAAAATTAAATTTAAAATTAAACTACTACTTTGTGTACAAAGCTGTTTACTTCTGGCTAAAACATGAAAGATGTTTTGACTGACCTTCTCACATCTGTCCTTGAGGTCGTGAATGGTTTTCACAGCTCTGTCCTGTTCGGTGGATGGAGACATTAGACCGTTGTTTCGAATGTAGTTGACGTAGCAGGAAGACCTGACGTCTTGGAACAGTTTGAACTCTGCATTGGTTAAGATGCTTGATGCTTCTACCGGGAACCTCAAGTAGTGGCTACAGAGGACCAGCTCTCTGTCCTCGGGTATTGTGGTAGAGAGAGTTGACTGCACGGACTTTGAGATGCTCTTATCTGAAATTAAAAAGAATGAATGAAACGATATTAAAACGAAACGACTTGTAGTGAGTGAATCTGTACTGGTAGGCTACTGGTTTTCTAACATTGTTTGCCTGCATTCCTACACACCCTTACGATTGATTTCTACTCCTACTACTTGAGACACCTTGGAAATCTAGTATAGATACTACTGCAAGATTAAGTGCTCATACTCCCTATGATGTTTGAGGGCGTAGAATGAAGACAGCTGGCTTTGCAAGTGTATTTATGGACCGACCATTAACTGGCCGTCCGCAAAACATTCCCACCCACGACCCAGGATTTTCCATGCAGGAGGACTGAGTGACTGACCCATGCACAACCCACCAGACACCCCCCACCCCCACCTGTGACGATCAGAATGCATGAAAGCCAGCATGGACCATTGACTTAGTTTTAACAAAAGAAACATTCAGAAATATCTGTCCAAAGCTCCCAAAACTGTAGATCAATTTTCCAACATCTGAAAAAGCCCGTAACCCAACTAAATTTTTCATGACCCAGTTCTGGGGTTGTCCCTGGATAGTTTGTGGACCATTGGTTTTAACTATTCATCAAACCCATGACACTGCATTATGAGCTATGATAAGTATTGGAAGTTACTCAAATAAAATGAATAAAATTCACAAGTTATTAATAAAAACAAGTACACTGTAAAGTACAAGGGATTGGAGTTGGATAAGAAAAACCGGGAGCACAATTAGCTTGTAGCGCGAGCAGTATTACATCGGCATTGACTCAAAAGTTCAATGATCAGATTTATTGTGTGCAGACAAAATTTTTAAAAGTATGTTTTACTCGGATCTTTGCCAGAAAGTTTGAACTTGACATCCTTCAAGACTTGGTTCCAACATGAAGTCTGCAGATGGACAAGAAAGATTTCTATGTCTTTCACTGCCGACCCTTTCTGGAACCGACCGGGGTAATTTTAAGGAATGTTTGAGGGGAAAAAGCTTGAATAGCAGAGGACAATCAGGTCAAACAACAATGCAAAATGCTCAGCCAATCGGGTAGCGAGAAAATAATCCAATCCATGTGCTCGTCGACAGAGGATGTCACCGACCAATAACCACCCCTGAACTTAATTTTATCAATCAGATACTTTGCCGCTCTGGTTTTTTGGCTCTTGGTGAATTTCAGGAAAAATCAGTGGTGTCTCCATGGGAGGCCGTTAGGGTGCTAATTTCTCTAGCTCTGTCTGTCTATACGCCTGCCACACAGAGTTAGACTGAATCACCCTCACCGTCAAAACAGCGAATAAAAACTAGAAATTACCGGTTTGCAGCATATATTTCTTTACTTTTTTTATATATTCAAACAATGCACTGAAAATGTCGATTGAAAATGGGTTTTTCCATTATTAAAATGCCACAGAAAATGTAAAAAAAAAATTGGGTTTTCTTTTTAATTCACCGCACAAATTTGAACGATGCTAAATTGACATCCCTTGATAAACATGCCTGTGGCCTTGGTCATGTGGTAAAACTGGGATCTGGGAGCAATATTAAACCTGGGCCATCCTTATACGTTAAATGTGAATGGTAAAATAGAGACATCTCCCAAGTATCCCAACCAGAGGTTTAAAAGATCTACAAAGGTTGTATCTAGATGTGAAGAAAAATCATATTTAATCCAATTTTCTACTGTACTAATGGACAATGTTTGTTACAATGTGGTTATCATTTTGTGAAATAAAATAAAGTAGAGTTTCAGCATTTACTCTTTTAAAATGTTTGTTCTAAATGTCAAATTTCCATATTTAATATGGTATTAAAGTGATCAGGTTAGTTTTATTACAGTATGACTTTACATGAAATATTTCATATCTTGATATATCAAGTTCAAATAAGAACAATTTGAATACAAGTAATGTTTCTATACTGAGAAATTGAGGTATTCAAGAGCTCACCTTTACAATATTCTTAATCTCAGTAATGCTCCTTTAAAGGGTGTGAAGACCCGCGCAAATAGAAACGTCTTATGCCGGTAATCTGACCTAGTTTCGAATGAGGTGTAACAGAAGTGTTAGACACCACCATCGATCCCAGAAAATACACACTCATTTGGGTATATCCCTACAGACAAAGCCTAGCCAAGTCACCATAGCGACAACAGTCAAAGTTAGGCATTAAAAAGCCTCCAGCATTGGTTGTTTGTGTTATCCTTGTATTGTTATTATTGACTTTTCTTTCTATATTGACAAACAAAAATGAGACACAACAATTGGGTGGAAATAACTATTTCTGTTACCTCTTGTATCAAATTTCCAACCATTCCCCCACCATCTTCCACCCCCCATGATGATCCCTGTCCATTCTCTTTGGTCCCTCCAACCCTCACCCTTGCAGCCTATGGTTTGCTTATAGCCATTCTATGACTTTGCATAAGTAGGCTACACATTTGACATGATCAACTATAGTCTAGCCTAGTTTCAGAATGTGACTACTATTCAATGTCAATGAAAAACCACACAAGTTGTTTCCCACCTCAAAAAGTACACATAATCCAGATCAGCAAACATGCCCATATACCCCACCCACCCACCCTTGATCTGAATAGAGTTCTTATTATATGCTAGGAGGTGTTTTATAGCTGCAGGTAATTTCTTATGACAACTACTGTCTGTGAGCTGCAGAAAACCACTTTTCATCATACATAACCCAATGTACAGTGTGTACACTGACATAAGTCTGGCTCTGGGAATAGTACTTCAACCTGACCATTGTAGCTGACATCTATGAATAATGCAACATTTCTCCTATTGTTACCGGGCTATACTGCAAGCCAGTCCTTGGCACTGTACAAAATATCATGCAACAATAGCCTAAGACTTGTGGGAGACAGAGGGAGAGAAAAAAATGACCTTTCAACCTTCTATAAACAGATTAGACCACCTTGTGTGACAAGGGGGAAAGATACTTTTTCCTCTTAAAGTAGCCTATGAAAATTCAAGGTAAACTTTAAGAAGAAGAGGTGAAAAAATATAATAATTTGTACTAATATTTGATTCACTAGGATATTATTATACGATATTACTGTGAAATCTTTAATTCTCTCAAGTATCTCTGAAGCAAGCAAAAATAAAGCTTTTCAGTTGCCTTCTTTCGTTCAAAACTTAAGACTAGGTTAATTTGCATAAAGTTAGTCCACGTTCAAGTCCATCAGATTATTTGGTTTTCCACTGGAGCACAGCAACCTGTGCACATGTTTGGTAACACATATATTATTTATATAGAAATGTTTCTGGTAAAAGTTGAAAGAACTAGTAATATTGACTAACCACTTGATGGCTATATTTTGAAACAACTTTCACAATTGATCAGATATATGCAAATTATATTAGGCTTATATCTTTTGATTAGTACACCTGCTGCTATTGTGTTTAATACAGAAGTAGGCTACCATAAGATATATCGTTTGTTGAGAGTAGGATTTTTTACAACTAATGCATAAAGTGTTACCTTTCTTGCAAGGAAGAAAAAAATGGTAAATGTAAACATCTGTTCTGATTGATGATAAACATTTGAAATTTTCGAAAGGAGATTTACAGCATTACATTTGCAATTTGTAGTACTACTAAGTACTAAGCACTCAAAGCTATACTTGCGGTGATAAGCCTCAAGTCTGCAAACATGCCAAGCTTTATGGGGAGCCAAATTAACAAAGTTCAACTGATTAATTCATTCCTACTCTTCTAGGAAATATTTTTTGTTTACTTGCAAGTTTGCATACTTTGTAACATGACAAGGTTTTTCGGTGTATTGAGGAACTTCTGCACGCCTCGCCGAGATGACTACCTACTATTTTAAGGAGGCTGATCCACAATATGACCCAGAGAGTATATAGTCCTGCTGACCCCTACAGTTCCAGAACGACCTGGTTTCTGCTGTCATCCGAGTCGGATGCAGGTCGTAACTAACAAAAGAATTTAGACCTGCTACCATATATGCTGCCTTGCTAAAGCCTTCTAAGGCATAAAAGCAAACTGGGCAGATCACAGCTTCCTTGGAATAATTGAATGTGAGAAGGAGACCTTTTTGATCAAACCTGTGATTGAGACATGCCGGACATCCAGTGGCTACCTTCTACAGACCCGTCTAGTGAAACATGACATTTTTGCTTTTTCATGTATGATTCTACTTGATGTACATTATGACATTCACTGGCATGACTTGATATTTCCGTAAAGCATCCTACCAACACATCTCGTATTCCCTTTAAAAAAAATACTTCGATCATCAACCATTCAATACATAATCACACTAAGTTGGCGATTTATCATCTGTGACTTTTAATATATAAAGACTACTATAGTATTCCTTTTCCAAGTGGATAAGGACGATCCCCTGATGGTACCGACTTTGCAATCCTCACTTGAAATCTTGCTAATATGAATTGGTATATAGTTTAAATATATCCCCATGCCTACTCCTCCTCCTCCTCCTCCTCCTCCTCTATGCCTCCTCAACCCCTACACATCCTCCATCAGAAAAGACTGATAAAGAAGACAAACATCCCTTACCTGACACTACAAGTCTACGGCTAATTGTAAAATACATTTATGGTCACTTGAACCCTGACATTCGGTCTTTTTAATCAGTTAGCTCTGTCTTGGCCAAGCTGCAGGTGTTGCTTGAACAACCTACTAGATTGTCTCTAAACTAATGAAATCACCAAGGGGACCATGTAGTTATTTTCAAATAACAAGGTAAAAAGTTTGTTTATCTTACATTATAAAAGATTCTAGAACCAATTGCACTGTCTGAATTCCATGCATGGAAAAATCACCTTTTCACACAATATGTCTCATATCTAATTATTTAGTATTCACACCTTTCACATTTGAGAGCATTTGAAAAGAATGTAAAAAAAAACCCAGAGAAAAACACCTCCCAGCGGTTACTTCCCTTTAAACACACATATGCTGCACAAGAGAAGTTTGCAAGCTAATAACCCTGGCTGAAGTTAATACTGCAGATGGAAAGCAGTATAATCTTATCTATCTATCTTGGGATACATATTTACAAGGTCTGTGTATATAAGGCTATAGAGAGTGTGACCTTTGATGACCCCAAATGACCTTTGACTTCCACCAAAAACAATAAGGTTCTTATAATCATTATAGGGAAGCCATATACAAAGTATGAGAGCCAATAAAGTTTGCTATCTGGAGATATTGTGTTTACAAGTACTAATTCAAATTTTGACCCTTTATGACCTTGAAACTTTCCTGTGCAAAAACTTCAAAACTTTGTTTGAGATCATAATCAAACTTTAATTCAGTATCTACATGCATTGTTCTTGCTACTTTATACCTTAGGATGAGTTCAAAACATTTTCTGCTAATCTTATGCAAGAGTGGGTTTTCCATGTCTGATACAAGTTGGTCTCTGATATTGTAATGAAAAGTTTTGTTTTCTAACAATTGTAACCTTGAAAAATTGTGGACTGTGAAACAAAGGGAATATGTTTTAAATTTGATCATCCTTGTCCTACGAATTCTTTCTAATACCATCTGTCGAAAAGGAGAAGAAGCCACACAAAATTAATAATCATAAAGAGATCTACAAATTGATGGAAATCACAAAAAAAACAATTTGCTGTCTTCTTTCCTACATCTATCACTTTAACTTGCTCCCTCAACCTAGATTAGGTTCTCTTCCAGACAAGTTCTTTCCTGCTGTTTTAGTTCAGTCTGTGTACTCATCAGTAGGATACTGTATTACTGAATAATCCTTGAACAAGCATGTCTTTGAAAAAACCTTTTTTTGCGTTCCATTTTGAAGTTTTGAATTTCTGTAGCCACTGGAAGCCATTTCATTATTTGAGATTTACCTTTTGTACATGTATAGCAAACCCTCTTAACTTTTCATACATTACCTAACGAGCAGTGGCTGAGCTAGGGGTATTGGTCACGAGGGGCGAGAATGGTCTGTAGGGGCGCTTCTGACATTATCTAAGCACAGCGCCACCACAGGTTGGTGCGTAGCGTACAGGAATTGTTGAGAAAAGATATTCCCTAGATTGCCGGAAATAACCCTTTCTGGGCCTGGCTAATTTGCAGATAAACGAAGAATAAATAGGTGTCATCGCCAAATTACACCAACAAAATGTGACAAATGTCAATAGGTAGATGAGAGTGCAATAAAAAAGTCAATAATCGCGAATAAGTAAAAAGTGATAAAGAGCTGAAAAGGGCGCCAGCAGTCCATTTGAGTCCGTCAGGGGGGGGGCATCCGCCCCCCCTGACTGTATGGAAGCTCCGCCACTGCTAACAAGGATTTCTCTGTAATAGTTTACTAATACAAGCTGATCAGTCTGCTCTCTTAGAAACTGCACCTGAATGGAATCAAATGCCATGAGCTCTCTTAACTTCAAACTCAATCAAAAAGTAGGATTTTGTTTTTTTATTCCTTTGTCTTAAGGTACTTAACTGCTGGACTTGCTTCATCATAACATCAGATTACATGTTTCTACCAACAACAGATTGATTATTTTTATGGATGAACCATTTGTGAACAGCTCTTTTTCCCTTAGTTGCTTTTCTAGTTAACATCCGTCAGATATACTTGTCTCTCAAGTTTGTAGATTTAATCTCCCTGGTTCAGTAACATGTTTTTGTAACTTCATATCCTTTACCGTAAACATGCATTTCAAAGTCTGATTATGCATATA
>KN885363.1:66397-101387 GCA_000934455.1 Apostichopus parvimensis
TTTTCAGTCCGAAAATAAAATACACGTTTTCAGTCCGACTTGGCTACACGTCTGCGGTTAGAAATCTTGTAGGAAACAGGCCAAATGGAAACCCAGTGAACCCATATCGATGTGGATCATAATGTATGATTGTACATATACTTACACTATACACAAGAGATGAATATCGAACCCTTTTACCAATTATGAATAACGAACCTTATGAACAATGAACCTTTTTGCTCATTATGAATAACGAACCTTATAAACAATGAACCTTATGGATAATGACCCTTATGAACAATGAACCTTATGAATATAGAACCTTATGAATATCGGGCTGTCACCTTAGTTTTTATCCTTGTGTATACACAAGATATGTATACATATTATGTATTCAAATAAATATCTATTTGCCGATAATACTTCATTTGATCCTATTATCTTTCTTCAATAATCTATAATGTCAATCACCTGAACCACCTATCAAAGTTTCCTCACGGATAAGTTTTGCTTGTTTTGTAAACTTTGCTGGTTAATTTGTTGTTTTTCATAGTAATATTCTCACACCCCAAGGTACGTAGTCGGAAATGTTTCAATGTGCGCTGTTCTGAGGTGAGGTGTCCGCTTTCGTTTGGGCAAAAACTACAATTTACATGCATCTTGGTGTGGAATAGAGCAGTGTTTCGTCTAAAATGAAAAAAAGCCCCCACCATATTGGTGAAAAAGTAATAACGTGATTTCAAACAATCCCTGGGCTCAACCCATGCAACAACAAGGATAATTAAGTGACTATGCACCATCCATGACATCCTACGACCGAACAAGAACGCAACCGTGCGTTGTGATCACTTGCCGAAATGTCCCTAACTCCCACCTCGCATCCCAGGTTTGTTTATTGGTGATATTATGGCATTAAAACTGCTTTCATTCCCCAACTCAAAACGTTTATATCATTTTCGGGCTGAAAACGTGTATTTTATTTTCGGACTGAAAACGTGTATTTCATTTTCGGACTGAAAACGTGTATTTCATTTTCGGACTGAAAACGTGTATTTTATTTTCGGACTGAAAACGTGTATTTCATTTTCGGACTGAAAACGTGTATTTTATTTTCGGACTGAAAACGTGTATTTTATTTTCGGACTGAAAACGTGTTATTTTATTTTCGGACTGAAAACGTGTATTTCATTTTCGGACTGAAAACGTGTCGGACTGAAAACTTGTCGGACTGAGGGGTGTACCCCTATATGTGTACCCTTAGGACCTTAGGCTTGAGCAGTGAGCACCCAACCGGTCTACACTGCACACTTACACATGGTTCCAATTAGATCCCACTTAGTTCCTACATGATATATCACTACTGCTGGGAATAACTTAGTGTTCAAATATTGTATGTATGTATGTGTCACATGTATGTATATTGTGTATATTGTGTCACAGTTTTGTGTCACATGTATGTATATTGTGTGAATTGTGTATGTATTGTGTGTGTATTGTGTGTGTATTGTGTATATATTGTGTACATGTGTATTGTGTGTATTGTGTCACAGTTTTGTGTCACATGTATATTGTGTCACAGTTTTGAAAGCTCTGAACTTTATGCCTCTTAAAAATAAATATATACCACTCTCGCTGCATACAAAAACTGCAATGTTCTTAAGCTTTGCACTTGAATAGTAATTTATCCATTTTGCCTAGAACTTTGCGATGAGATTCCGGAAAAATTATTTCCTGTCCTGATAAAATTAGGTCTCCTTCTTTGGCAACGTGTAATTACACGAACTCGTCCTACATTATCCAAACTTAAGACAGGACAATCGGATTAGGATAACAAAAGCAGTCAATTCCTGACACTAATCTCACTGAGCTGATATATTTTAAGTACTTGATGACCATTATATTTGATCTAGTTGACAGTTGAACCTGAACAAAATAGAAATAGAAACTTACTCAATTGAATTCTTGAAAGGGGGGAAAAAATGTAAACTGGCTATAACCTGGGTCAATGCACCACCAAACATGTTGAAAACAAAAATCTAGGTAAGTTGATTAAACCAATGGTTATATATATGTTATATATATATATCAATGGCACTAAGACTTGTGATTGACTAAAGATATCTACTGACCTGAATATAGTATGACTATATTTTAAGCTTGGAAAATTCAGGTTGGGGATGGGGGAAAGGGAAATTCCCTTATCACATATCCTACATTTAATTAACTAATTAATTTAAAATTATAAAACAAGTAATATATATATATATATACAGGAATGTTCACGCGATGATTTTCATTTAACATTAAATACTATAAAGTGCAGAATGAGATATGTAGCCAGCCATTGTGATACCTACTTGTGCTATGATACCATGAAACAATTTATCCAGTATCACATCACAAAATGCTATGCAAACCAGGCAATTTGCTATACAAGATACACAGCAGTGTTTGAACACAGAAACTACATAGTACTTAACAAGAGACACAATTTTAAAGCATTCAAAAGTACTAGCACCCAATATTTGAAAACTAATTTATTCCCTGTGATACAACTGAATATTAAATCAAGATGCTAATGAAGCTACTGCAGCAGGAATAAACTTTCACAAACTTAGAGCTTGAGTCCTAGTAAGACAAGGAAGAAAGCTTTGTTTACTTCGTTGATCACGTGATACGTGGGAAAATCGCCAGTTTTTTTTTCATGTGGAAACCAAGTGAGGGCTAACCAGATTGAACTTGTAATGTCTTGATTGAACATTTTAACTTGAATTTAGCCTAGTACTACAGATTCACCAGCCTCATGATTCACAGAGACTTACTAAAACCTGTTCTGTTTTTTCTCTCTATCTCTCTCTCTCTCTCTGGCCTCAGCCAAAGAAGATTCAATGTTTTGCAAAAAACTGTTCAACAATTGTTGCTATGCATGAACTGATTTCACAATCTTAACAGGTAAATGATGAGATTTCCTA
The DNA here is from genome assembly GCA_000934455.1 of Apostichopus parvimensis. Taxonomy (NCBI): domain Eukaryota; kingdom Metazoa; phylum Echinodermata; class Holothuroidea; order Aspidochirotida; family Stichopodidae; genus Apostichopus; species Apostichopus parvimensis. The sequence continues at coordinate 69,352 of KN885363.1, forward strand.
CCGATTTGGCTTGCTGAGTTCCAAATCATCAATTAATCCAGTTACTGATAAATAGGTTCCATTAAAACTAGCTACAAGGTCAAGGGCTTAACATCTGTAATATATTATGTGAAAACCTACCACACAATAACCAGCAGAGGTCAATGTTTTCTTTCTCAATAAATGCCAATTTGAAAACCCTGGAAAAAATCTCCAAATTTAAAAACCCTGGAAAAACTCCAAGAAACTTTCCCAAAGTTGAATCTTTAAGTAAACACTGGGTAAATTCACTGACAAAAGAAAAAGTTGACAAAAAACGATGACAGGTCTGAAAGTTCCACCGATATCAAAAAAGTTCCCAGTGTACTGAAATGTTAATCGCTTCTTCTTTGTTCCTAATTTACATTTACACAATTGTACAATTATGCTGAACTTGTAATAGATCCTGGTTTGGTAGCTGGCACCTTCTCAGAAAATAGTACTGAGTTAAAGTCAACTATTTGCAGGCGTCGTGTGATTCACTGCAGAGGTAAATACTGTAGCTGGCAGCATTGGCAAACACTCCTGAAGTAGCCAATCAACCGGTCCGCTTTGCCTAACAAAACTTATGTGGTGATACCACATTAAAGGGATACAACAGTCAAAATGTCAAACCAAACAATACATTACTTAGTATCAATTTGGATGGCCGGGCCGGGGAACTGTGCTGCATACTTTCATTATAATTGCATGGTAGCTAATACTGATGATCTGTAAAGAATATCAAATCAAGAAAAGAAAAAGATATATAATTTCTCAGACGGTTTTCTGTAGTACGTTGATTTGCTATCAAATTTAATCAAACCTTTCACAAGTTATTACTACCTCAAAACGAGGCAAAATGGTTATAATTTCGGAGAAAGATGAAGAAGTTGATTTCACCATTAAACTGGCAAATCCTGAAACATAAAAGTTTACATGGCTAAGTGGAAACATTAACTTCTCTTTCACCTTTCTTGTCTAATTGGAACCAGCTGGCAAAGTATGAATTTTTTTTGGTCATGTTTAATTGTGATCTTAATTGTACAGCTATTAATTGTGATCCCAATTGTACAGCTATTATACATACATGTATGTAACCTGATGACCACTGAAGGTACAGTATGGCATATTATGTAATTTATATGCCATCAACCAGTTCAAAAGGTTACTCCAAATCATCTCCAAGGTTTTACTAAAATAGCAAAATATCTATCATTCCTCTCTGTCTCTCCACCTCTCTCTCTCTCTCTTTCTTAAACAGTCTATGCAGAAGCAACTATGTTTTCAATCATGCTATATATTATACCAAAAAGTTGATGCAAATAAACAAGCCCTTATTAGAAATCTATTGCAATGTTGGACTACATATTCTGGTGTCCACAGTGGGTACAAAATATTTCCATTTATATGAATTAACCGGTAGAAAACAAATTTAAAGGCCCTCGAAGTTGCATTGAAGCTCGATATAAAGACAGGTGCTTGCGAAGTTTAAACATTATAAAGCAAATCATGTTGTGACTTGCTCGGATGACAATTTCAAGAAAGGATTAAAATGTCAATTTCGATCTGAAGAGCACTGTCATCTATGTCTACGTAGTTTTCTCCTAGATATGCATGAGCAATCTATTATTAGACGGTTTTTAGTCTGTTCTAAACTTTATTGATTGGAAGTTTCGAATAAGTTCATCTGTTCTCGTGGGCATATATAACAAATGCAAAGCTGAACCATTTTAGTTTCAAATACCAAACTAAATTCCTCCTCCCTGTGAAGTCTGTCATATTGTCATGCTAGCCTAGAGCAACTTCTTCAAACATCTCCAAAGCCATCATTCCTGTATTAATAAGTATGTATGTTTCTGGGTGTTCTGTGACAGAGCTAGCTGTCAGACCGGGATGTATGCAGTGTTCATTCTCTGGGAGCCAAAACATGGTACCCCTGGTGCAAGGCATAAAACCTTCCTGCATTTCTGCCTACTAGAGGACAGTGGGGCTGAAAGTACGTCTGAGCTAGCAACCCTTATGGAAGACAGAAATGACTGAAAATCTCGATGCCAGGTTATTGTCCAGCCAACTTCTCCTACCCCTCATGATGATAATGGTCGACCGAGGTCGAACTGATGATGATGCAGTGTTGTCCAATTTTATCACCACAGTTGGCATAATCAATTACATAAAGACATAAACCAGCAACATGGGAACAATAACTCCAAAGTCCAAAACATTAAATGGCTCTGCAAGAGATGGATGTTGGTAGTTGAATATTATAATATATGGTCAAGCCACGATGCACAAATCTACAAACATCTACAAAAAATTTTATTCAAAATAACTGTTTTTTCAAAATTTAGTATTACGTTGAACTGCATTGGCTGCATTGTGCAACACTAAAACTGATATCACAGAGCCACTTGTGGTACAATTTTGGATGTTTTTCTGCAATTTTATACAAACTTATTTTATACAAACTTATTTTATACAAACTTATTTATTGTTTTTTTTATTCAAAATTGAGTATTACGTTGAACATAAGATTGGCTGCATTGTGCAACACTAAAACTGATATCACAGAGCCACTTGTGGTTCAATTTTGGATGTTTTTCTGCAATTTTTTTCCAACTTTTTTTATACAAACTAATTTACTGTTTTTTTTATTGTTTTTTTTATTCAAAATTGAGTATTACGTTGAACCATGGAGCTATAAAGAGCTCCATGGTTGAACATAAGATTGACTGCATTGTGCAACACTAAAACTGATATCACAGAGCCACTTGTGGTTCAATTTTGAATGTATTTCTGCACTCAATTCAATACTATTCAAATGTTTTCTTTTCAAGAGACACACATGACTTGCAAAAATTTATGTTTATGTTTATTGAAGTTTTAATAACATGATCTTTAACTTGCCAGTTCCACTCTATCACTAGTTCCACTCGATAAATTAAGGGATTCCATCATACCTGACCGACATAAAAAGACATCATCACAAATACTGTACCACCCCTGCTAGACCATTAGGGAAATTTTACTGCAAATAAAAACAAAAAGTGTTTGCAACGATCTGCCAAGGTTCCAGATAAATCCCTTTAAGATAAACAGGCAATTGCAGGCATAATTATCCAAGTATTTTTTACCTCTGAACTTTACATATCGGAGTGGTACTTCTCTAGGCAACTGCAGTTACTCTGTTGGCCCAACCAATGTGTACTTTTCAGCGACCAAAAGAGGACACTTTGGACCCATTCGATTAGTTTACCGAAGGTTCTATGATTCAAACAAAAGGGCAAACTTGCTCCTACGCCTACACACTTCATCTATATCTTATATGGTAAGTATACATGTATGTTAGTACCCTCTATCACGAGGAAACAGGCAGCTATCTAGCAAAGACCGACACAGACTCACACATGAAATTCCCCTAATAACGCTTAATATGTTGTACTCCTAAATATTCCAAGTTTTGAACCATTCAAACATTACATAATGAGCAGTTATATTACCATGTTGGCGGAGTAACTATGAAAACTTCCGATAACCGTGTGGCAGCTAGGGATTAAATCTGCCAACATGCTGCAACCATCTGCTTCAAGGAAGTATCAAATAAATGAAAGCTCACATATGTATGTATGTATGTACTGTATTTTAGATCCTCCTGCAAGCAGGAACTTGCGAAGAAGCCTCATTGGCTTATCAAAGCCGCGAGCTGACCAAAGTCAGTCTCTTACATTCATATTTAACGTCCATGATTATGAATTGTCAATTGTCAACAACTCTGTAACTCAACGACATACATTAATCTTGGGAGTGACTCGAACCGGGGACCTCATGATTGGAAGGCACCGGCGTTAACCACTGAGCTAACACTCCTTTTAAGGAGTCAGTCATATCAGTCAGTCAGTCATATAGTCAGTCAAAATGAAAACAAATTTATATAACGTTTGAAATTTTCAATGTTCAAACTCTCCATATTAGTACTTTTGTGCTAGTTGTATTATGGTTAAAAATAAGTTATAAGTACTCAATAGTGTTGCAACTTTGCATATCCATTGATCTGCTATCCCAACTTTATGTATCCTTCAAATCATGGAAAGTCTGACCAACATTTGAAAGATGACATGACATTTGAGAATACATTTTGAATAAATCTTTTGTACCTTTGATTGTACTGCACCTCAATAATAAAAATAATAATAAATGAGACTTATATAGCACCAAATCAGTAGACGAAAGTCACTGCTCAAGGTGCTTTACAAAGAAAGCAAATGAATTTACAAAAGAACAAGTGAAAAAATGGGTCTTAAGTAAACTTTTGAAAGTAGAAAGTTTAGTGCATGTTCGAATGTGATCTGGGCCATATTTCATAAAGATTACTTAGCAAACTTCTTGAATAATTCTTCGTAAGTCACTTAAGAAGTTGAACAAGAAGTTGTTTGTTTCTTACAAACGATTAATCTTCTCAGGTTACGAACAATTATTTAAGAATTTATTATAAGTTTGTATCTTTTATAACTTTGAAGGAGGCTGAAATTGACCTTTGACCTGTAGCGCCAACTTTCTCTGAAACTTTTCTCGTAAATCCGCCGTCTTGTTTACAAAAGAAAAAAAGAAAATGTTAAGTAAATGACTTTTAGCTTTCCTTCTTTGAAGTTTTTTATCCAAAATAATGAAATACCCAATAAAACTTTTTCACGGGTAGTTTTGTTGTTATTAAATCCCATCAAAAAAGTGTTTTTCTAAAGCAGAAAGTTGTACTAAAACTGCTCGAGTTAAGCATCCATACGATAACTGTGTGTAGACTAGGCCTACTGTTAGATCAACATATTAATTATAATGGAGGCTACGCAAAGGGTCGTAGTAGTTACAGTAACAAATAGGCTAGGCCTAACGTTAGTTAGGCTTGGGCCTAAGTAATGCTGCGCACCACTGACGAAATGAATACCGTAATCACAACTTGACAGTTGACACTAGTGATCTCTAAATTAGTCTAGAAGTGGAAATTTTCAAACCACCTCGACTTCACAACAAGAACAAAATTCTTTTACTGTTTATATATATATTATATTTTGTGCACCCAGATTTTTTTGTCGCAGATCTTAGCCCCCCCCCCCGTCGGGGACCTATTGCCCCCGTGTCGGGGAAATCATGGCTCCAGCCCTGTTTTAACGATAACATAGATATGAGGAACAAAAATGTATGGAACTTAGAATGTTGTTATCTTTTTTTCAGGAGCACAAATGCTTTAGGGCCTTTCTGAAGAGAAACCCGATTGTAGTGGAGAGAGTTGGGGAGGCTCTGGGAAAAGAAAGAGCTATGTTAACAGTCGAGTGACTAGAAAAATTGTTCGGAGACTATAAGGCTTATATCAGTTCCGAGGAGCTGGAAAACTGGGAGAAATTCTTAATGATGGTAGACGCATTTTCAACTGTGACGAAAGTGGGTTTCCACTGGCAGGAAGCGTGGAGAAAGTGTTGGCCCCAAGAGAGACAAAGAACATCTACCAAAGGCAAATCACCGTCCTGGCCTGTATGACCGCTACAGGGTTTTTCTTGGAGCCTATGTTAATCTTCCCGAACAGCCGCTTCCGTTACGACCCCATGGAGGGTGCTCCAGAGGAATGGTGCGTAGGACAATCCTCGAACAGCTGGGATTAACACGGAAGCTTTTTACGAATGGATCGCCAATTTTTTTGACCAAGCCTTAAGAGAGAGGACATCACCTCCCCTATCATCCTGCTAGTTGAAGGGCATACTGTAGCTCTCACATCACCCTCGAGACTGCAAACTTCTGTGCCAAAAACAAATCATCCTATATTGCCTGCCTGCCCATTCATAGCATGTTCTGCGATCTGAGTCTTTTCTGAGTCTCGTCAGAAGTTTGTGTATGGTCTACTGTAATAACTCAAACATATGCCACATTCTACATTTATTGGAGTCTTATAGGGATTTAAGACATTACTTCCGTTTTGCAATCAATTTCTGCATTTCTTATTTTTTCAATTGTACATAGTTTTTCCAATACAGCAAAGTTTATTTGTAATAATTTATATATTATTGAACACTCTTGCATTTACTACTTTCAACTCCATTTGTGCAATTCATTTTTGCAGCAATTCATTTTCACATTCTGAACAATTACCAAACATTATTTTGTAGTTTTTGTAGTTTAAAGGGAAATTCCTCTCACCCACGATGTACTGTACCACAAAACGAATAAACAACATTACCCATGAAATTCATAAATGTTCAATGCTCAATACGTAACATCAAATAGGCTGACCAGTATAGCAGTTTTCTGGCAGATTTGGGACGAGAGGAATTGCCCTTTAATAAATTTTGCTGTAACTGCTATTGTAAAAGGCAGTTTATATTCATTATAATTGAACAATTTTACAATTCACTTTTAAATTTCTATTCCAGTATTCTATATAAACTGTGATGTTCTTGCCAAATAAAAATGTAGAAAATAACAGATTTCCTTTAAAAAAATCTGACAAAGGCATCGGGGGGAGGAGGACAGCCATGACAGGGGGGGCAGCCCCGACAGGGGGGGCACAAGTTTATATATATATTTGTTTATATATCTTTATATAGGGAAATCTATCTATATATCGGGTGAAGCACTCAAAGACATTTTCAGAGCGAAAATTGTATTTTTTTTACAGGGGTCCCCAACAGTTTTTTTAATTGAAAAATCGTTGTGCGGAATTTCCAAAATTTTCAACTAGGGCTATTCATATATTCCTGTGAATAACCTAAGTATTGCAAGTTTAAGTTAAAATTGACCCAAAATCATCCATTTTTACCACATTTAACTTGTCAACTTTAACAAATTGTATCTCGCGTTTCTTATACTCCACCATACAAAACTTGGTATGATTTTGAAGATAGAATTACACTGTTTGCCAGCTTCAATTCTGCATTTTGTATACTATTTTTGATTTTGGGTGGGTCAACCATGTTCGCTAGCTTCAAGTGAGTTCTACATATACAAAGACAATGCAAACATTCCGGTACGTCACACTTAACCAAGTTCTTGAGTCTTTGCCAAACTGGTTCGTATTTAATTTTTCGTTTTTGATGATAATTGTAACTTTTGCATTTATGATGGCGTAAGTTTGTGTGTGTGTGTGTGCGTTTGTGATGCCCAGCTTGCAAACAAAATATCTCAAGATGGGAAGGTGAGACCAATTTCATATTTGGTGTGTAGAAGTACCACATTAAGTACAAGAAGCCTATTGTTTTTGGTGGAGGTCAAAGGTCATTTGGGGTCACCAGGGGTCAAATTATGAAAACTTTGTTAACATGACATCTCAAGATGGGAAGCATGGGATTGGGGGGAGGGGGGGTCCCTGCTTTCGGCCAGAAACTATGTTTTCAATTAGTTTGAGCACTTCAAAAGTTGCAATAGCATTATATTAATGTTGAGGGGAACACCACCCTTCCCCTTAGATCCCTCCCCCAGGACGGCGATCACAAATAACACATTAACCTCCTGCTGCCAAAAAATCCGGATCCACCTCTGCAGTTTTTTGTAGTTCAAGCGGATAACTTATAATGTTATAATTAGTTGTGCAAACAGCTACAAGTACGTTTGTGTAGGGAGGGCCAGGGGCACAAATTTATCAACAAATCCACAAACGTACCGACCATAGGCATACGAGGTGGGGGTGTTCCCCCCCCCCCCCAACAATACAGGCAAAAAATCTGTGCAAATTAGGGCAAATGATAGCACCATTTTGCAGATAATCACCCATATAAAAACCAAAATTTCAAAGGGGAGGGGATACCCCTTTAGACCCCTCCCCCAGGACGACGGTCTGAAAGTTGTTGGTTTTCTCTTTGAAGCAGCCCAAAAGCCATGTACATAGCCATCGTTGGCAACCACATTAAACACCTAAATTAGCAATGATGTGTTTTGATTGAAAATTTCTCGTCTAATTTACATGTGACTCTTAAGAACATACTTAAGTGTACTGCTGCTTATTCTTAAAGGAAAGAACGATTTCAGTTCAAAGATAAGAATGAAATCTTCTTAAGTTGCTTTTTATGAAATAGAAGATTTAAGAATTTTCTTAAAGTTAAGAACAATTACAGACTTAAGAAAGATTATTCTTTCTTAAGTCCAAGATAAGAATGTTCTTAACTTTTATGAAATTGACATGTGACACTTAAGAACATACTTAAGTGAACTGCTGATCATTCTTAAAGTTAAGAACAATTTCAGTTCAAAGATTAGAATGAAATCTTCTTAAGTTGCTTTATGAAATAGAAGATTTAAGAATTTTCTTAAAGTTAAGAACAATTACAGACTTAAGAAAGATTATTCTTTCTTTAGTCCAAGGTTAGACTGTTCTTAACTTTTATGAAATTGACATGTGACACTTTAAGAACATACTTAAGCGAACTGCTGATCATTCTTAAAGTTAAGAACGATTTCAGTTCAAATATTAGAATGAAATCTTCTTAAGTTGCTTTATGAAAGAGAAGATAAGAATGTTCTTAAAGTTAAGAACAATTACAGACTTAAGAAAGATTATCCTTTCTTAAGTCCAAGATAAGAATGTTCTTAACTTTTATGAAATAGGGCCCTGGTAACTTGTTCCATAGATAAGAGCCAGAGTATTAAAACGCTTCTGTAACCATAGGTCTACAGATAAGAATGAATTCTTCTTAAGTTGCTTTATGAAATAAAAGATAAGGATGTTCTTAAAGTTAAGAACAATTACAGACTTAAGAAAGAGTTTAAGTCCAAGATAAGAATGTTCTTAACTTTTATGAAATAGGGCCCTGGTAACTTTTTCCATAGTTAATAGCCAGAGTATTAAAACGCTTCTAAAACCATAGGTCTTCAAGTGTGCGAGTTGGAATATACGTCAAGAGAAGTTCCTACTGACATGCTGGAACAAAGCATGGACGTATTATTTGGGATACAATATTGATCCATTTTAATTGAAGAACAATAATTCTCAGGCCTGAAATGTCACTTTGTTAAAAATAACTCAAAGTTGACTCCAACATTTCTGTGTCGCTATGGAAACAAATACCACAGTATCAGATATATCAAGAATCTAAAGGGATTCCTTTCTTTTCTCTGCTTCTCTCTCTCTCTGTCCTTGGATACATTCACAAAAGTTACATTACTCCAAACTAGAGGCCAAAAGAACCAAAAATAATCAATTTAATCTTAGGGAACAAATTGCCTGAAACAAATTTTGCTGTTGCATGAGACTGAAGCAAAATTTTAAGCTGTTTGTGAAAAATCTTGGCAAGTCCTTTGAAACGGGGAAATTTGTCTACACTCATTTAGAGACAAGTTATAGAACCAGGGAGTTGTTTCCATAGCAACTCCCTCATAGAACTTAGCAAGCCACTGTCTATATTGAGGATCAGTGAATGTAAATTTGTTACATGCACTTTAAAACTGCACACCGTTTCAAAGGTTGTGCCATTTAGTATGAAAACTCTTTCTTGGCATGTTGAGAATGTGCAAAAAATGAGAAAATGACCTAAAATCATAAACCTCATGTAAGAGATGAGATTAATTAGTAACTTGGGCGCAGGGCATGGCCTAGCTGTAAAAAACTCCACAAGCGATACTGTCATTTATAAGTTCCCCTATTCATGAGAGTAGGAGAAAATAACCTTAAATCTGGTCATTTCCCTCATTATCTGCTGGTTTCTTTTGTCATCATCCATGCAGCAATCAAACAAACCCTGTAGGAGATTGGCAATTTATGCAAAGACTTGGAGTGATATGTTTCTTAGTGAGACGTGTAAATCAAAGACCTACTTTTGTATGATTCAAAATATCCTAGAATAGTCTAGCTGAATTTAAGGGAAATAAATTTCTGGCTACTATTGGGGGGGGGGGGGAGAGATTGTGTAATTTTCTTAACCTTACCAAGTGAACAGAATTGACATGCTGTTTGGAACATTTTGGAGCATCCGAATTTGGTTTTTATTATGAATATTCGTAACTTCCTTAACTTTACTGCTAAGACCCTCAACCACCTGTTTGATACTGACCTTCTTACCCCTAAATCCCTCAAATCCAAATTTGTGTTTTTTTCTTTTCTTTTCTACAGGCCACATAAAAATGTTGTAACCCGTCTGAGATCATGCTACAGGTTATGAGAAGTTAATTGTACATATGGTTAAATCCTCAACAATCTTACCTAAACATATTTATGTGTTCAAATCTACAGCCTCGGGTGGTACACTACCTTACCTTTATAATATACAACTCCAGAAAACAGTTAGATCATCCAGACGATAGAAAAACATCCAACTTTATTTTCTAACTTGGCTGGATAAATGTTCGCGAGGATTTTCTGGAATTGAAGTGCTTGATCTTTGATTCATTGACGACCAACAAAGAAATTTGGCAAACAAACATCTGTGACTCGGAAACCTCTCGATGATTGGAATTCAAACGTTTACCTGTACTTGATCAGATTCGACAAGTTCTTCGAAACGTTTGTAAAGGAATATTTGCTGGACAAATACTGAAAGTCCATAAGCAACTATTTTGTAAACATGTCAAGTATTTCAAAGGCCAAATCTTGAACCACTTTTTTCTTTCTTCTACTTCTTCTTCTTCTTCTTTTTTTAAAGTGTTGCTGTGGTTGGTTTTGCAAACATAGCAACATGTACATTACCCTTGAGAATTAAGTGAGAACATGATAATATTACCATTTTGTTGCCTTGTGTTGTTTAGTTGGTATTTCAAGCCTCAAGACCATCTGTTACAATACAAGCATAGGATCAACAAACACACCATCCACCTCATTATAATAATCAGTAATAATCAGCAGTTTATTGTTAGGACGCTTAATAAGCGACCAGAAATATGGGAGAAACCCGCAAAGGCTTATGGAATACAACTTACACGTCGGGGTGGCTTCCAATTCAACATTTTAACTCAACTCTGGAATCTTTTCAAGTTTAGAGAGTCATTTCTGATGGGAAAACCGTAGCTTGCTCTTGGATGAAAAACCCACCTACCTACTTAGTTAATACAGAACTGAGACATTGACACAAAATGATACGAGACCCAAACTGTAATTATAAGCTCAATGAGGTTTCGATGACATCATTAGTGTATGGTTTAAGGTTCTGTGGCATCTCCTAGAAACCAGAAGATGCCACTTGATCCTTGAGATATCATCTTTAAAAGTCACCCACAGTTTGCTGACCTCAAATAACCCTTTACTTCTAAACTCCACTTAATTCAAAGAGGGTTCATCTTCTTCTTAATACTTTCTTGTTACAGATAAACTGAATTGAATATTCAACTTCAATCAATGCAAACATAACAGAATATTATTACTCATAGATCGGAAATCAACATATGGAGGTCTACATTTTTTAATCTATGACACATGGCTACTCGGGAAGACCTTGTCCTTAAAACCTGTGGCTCATAAGGTTTCCCAGTTCCCACGAAAACTTCTTGTCATCACTATAGAGATGGACCTGCTTGCTACGTATTACATTCAAACAACCTTTTTTTTCGAAACAGATGTACATTTCGTTTTGCTTTTGTAAGGAAGAAAAGGCATTGAAATTTTGACTATATAGTAGTACTTCCGCAAGCTCTATTCTAGTTCATTCCTAGACTATTTGATATCATTGACCATGGACAAAGTACATTTGCACGCAGAAGCCATTGACAAAATCTACCAAATTGTCTTAAAATCATGAAGCCCCCCCTCCCTCCCCCCGCTACCTGTCCTTAATTGTCCTAGCAACTAGCAAATATATTATAGTCATGCAAAAATCAGAACATTCCCCAACCCCCCTCTTCCCAACCTCCCTCCCCCCAAATCTGCTCCTCCCAATTTCCTTCTCCCAATCTCCCAATAAATTAAAATAATAAGCTCAATAATCCCACCTAGTATTGTAAAAGTGTAAACTGCAAAGCTTTTATCACTTCCATCTGCTGTTTATCTTTCCTCCTGTCAAGTGCCTCTCGATGATCTTGGAAAACTTGATCCCATAAAACTGAACACTCTACATGACTATAGTATCCATGTCTGGTAGCCCCCACAGTAGAAACTTTCCAATCATATATATGTCCACTGCACTTAAAATCATTTCTAATTACCAGCTCTCCCAAAAAGCCCATCAGGCATTCACGCTTTTCAATTTAACTATATATATAAAAAATATAAAAAATCACAGCCAAAAAAAAAAATTACAGCAAAAAAAAAAACCTTGGTTAGTAGTCTGTCAATCAAAAAACAATACATATCAGAAAGTAATACAAGTTTACAAAATATTACCCCAATGGCTGCAGAGTCACGCTTCGTCCATAATCAGAATGTCAAAGTTAACACGACAGAAACGCCTGGATAAGAAATTCCATTGCGATCGATTTTATATTCTTTCTCTTTGACTACCTATCACATAAAAATTGATGCAAGGAAAGGTGCAAAAATAATGCTCAGTTCGTAAATTCACAGCGTTTCATCAGCCATACTTTAGGACTGAGATGGTTTGGGGCTTACCAAAGGCTCTACGAAAAGAACTTGAAGTATTCTGGTATAAAAAAAAAAAAATTGATATTTGAAACTCTGAAGGAAAATTTCACTCTCAAATGGAGAAATAATTTGAAATTTTAAAGAATAAGCACGAAATTAAAAAAACAAAAAATGTTAAACATTGTAAAGGTACATGCTGTACTTCAATACTAACATGGAATGTGGAAAAACAAAACAAGTGACTGCTAAATATTGAAAATAGGATAAAGATTAACTGCAAGAAAATATCTGAGCAAACCTTGAACTTGGTATTTCATAACAGTTACATCCTGGATTCAGAAAATTTCAAAAGAGAAAACACAGAAGTTGAAGTTTTGAAGCATCTAATTTGAAAGCCTCATCATTCCGTCGACCACCAAAAGGCTGAGATGGATGTCAATTGGGATGGTGGGGAGGTACAAGGAGATGGAAGAGAGGACCATTGTGAGCTTAAATCTTCCAAATGACCAACTTAAACTACAGGTTCTACAAAGGTTATCAGGGGAAGTCCTAAAACAAGCCAAAGTTTGAATGTGGACTGTTAAGTACTAGTAAATTGAGAACATGTGGCAAATTTTAAACCTCCCATAATACATGAATGAGTAGGACAAACAGAAGTGCCTATAGCCAGCTTTGATACGTTTCCTGCTATTAAATCCAGCGACCGGGTCTCACTTGTTAACACACAGCGTGTACCTAACTGTGGCAGGTGATTTTCAAAGTTTGTTGTTTTGCACTGGAACAGTACTCTACAAAGACTGAATCCACAATTGGCACTGTAGACACACAGTAGATATGTTATCATTTGCTATTCAATGATGCACAATTATTAGAAATTCAACCACACCAGCATCTGTTTGGTTAATAATAATAATAAATGTAGACTGTGTAGCAAGTCAATACCAGTAATGTAGCATAGTAATAAAGATGTATGTATGTATATTAGATCCTCCTGCAAGCAGGAACTCGCGAAGAAGCCTCATTGGCTTATCAAAGCTCTTACATTCATATTTAAGGTCTATGATTATGAATTGTAAATTGTCAACAACTCTGTAACTGGACGACATCATTCAATCTGGGAGTGACTCGAACCGGGGACCTGATTATTAAAAGGCACCGGCGTTAACCACTGAGCTAACACTCCAAAACACTAATAAAGATACTAAACCATGATTACTCATACTCATTTTCAGAGCCTTGTACTCAAACTCATACCAAGGAGAATGTTACTGGCTCCCACATTCATGCTCATACCATGTGGACAGTCCTGGTTTGTTACAATAAATGCTCACCACTGAGGGGTTAACCACCTCTGGTGAATAAGAAACTTCATACAAGTCTCATTTAATATGCAGTACTGACATATCAATGCTTTACCTCTCTGTGCTATGATCATAAAATAAACTAGCTGCCAAGTTACTTAGAAACTTTGGTAAGAATTTGCTTTGATGCTATGCCTTACCCATTGTCACAAAAAGTACGTACACAACTTAGGTAGAACTATTTAAGATACTGTTATAGAGTGTCAATCAGGAGGAAAATAGTATGCAGATATACACTTGAAGATAAATTGAACTATAAAATACTTGACTTGCAAAATCATACCAAGTTGATGGAACCCTCTAGTGTGAATGCAGGTCATATCTCCCGATAAATGAACTCCCTCATGCCAATACCTTAAAATGAATATTGCTACTATTATACAGTCCAGGGTCTACCCCTGACTTCTGTGTAGACAAACCAAATAACAGCTTTGTTATTTAGAGACATAACTATAACCAAGCTGGTTACAGGCCTTTGATAAAGGAAATAAATAGGTTAACAGGTTATGCAATCAAGTCTGGAGAGATTTCATAAAAGTAATGTCACACTCCGACGATGTTGAACTTGTACAAGCCGCACTATAACTGTTTTCTTTACTTTTTTGTCCATATAAGCCAAATTTATAATGAAAAACCGATCGTGCATGCAAACTGAAAGCTTGTTTGCTCAGACTGTTTTATGTTTTCGTTTGTACAAGAGAATTGAAATAATATACAGCGTAACAAGCTTAATGTGTTGTACAATATAAGAGACTTCAATGATGTGTTCTAAATAGAGATTACATCACAATTACAGTATGTTACTTCAAAGCACACCAAACAGTCCGGGCTGCTTTCTACTCCGATTATCAAGGTGTGACATGGGTTAATCATTTTATGCAACTGCATAACAATTTATGGTAATAACATACATGCAAATAATATACATGCAGATAATATATGTAGTTAAGCTGGGATGATAGGTACATATAACAATTTTGTTTAGAACTCTATGGTCAGAGAAGAGAAAACTATTTATCTATGAGTCAAATATAATTTGACAAAATAAGCGAGACCACTCTGGAGGACAAGAAACAAAAGAATGATAAATAAACTCTCTTATACTTTATACCACTGCGGATGAAAATGAAGAAATCACTGACAGGTGACGACTGAATGACTTAAACATTATCTTCAGAATTATAACAACATGTCACTTGTTTTCATATCTTTCTAAATGTTGTTGAATATTCTTACGTAACATCTCAACATCTAAAGACATCTAAGACTTTTCCAAGATAATAATATCATTTCAACATAGTGTTGTATGTATATCATATGGCATCATAGAATTAATGAACAATTTTGGACTTCCCATTTCCCCCCCTCCCCCCCCCCCCCCGAAAAAAATGAAAAATTACAGTATATCAAAACTCACCAAATGAACAAGATATTATCATATCTTTTCACTGGGATGGTGGTGGCAGAGGGGGGGGGGTTGGGTTGGGTGGGGTTGGGAAGGGAAAGGGAGACTTCCATTGTCAGTTGGGAGATGTCTTACGTTCAGCCAGGGAAGATAGTGAGATCACTGCCAAGGGTGTACACCACATTTTCAACCTGACCCAAAAATTCAAGAGTATTTTTTGGCTCAACCATCATATTTCGAACTAATCATAGAGTTAATTTATAATCTAAATATGCCAGAAAGTGCCATTGGACATCTAAATTTTAAATTGGTCAAAAAAGTTGATCTTTGTTTTATCTGGGAAGGAACAACAGACCACCCTACATGGGACTAGGCTTCAACGACCCCAGAAGTCACAACTCACCCCAACCCTTCCTCCCCCCCCCCCTCTGACACTAAATATGTAGGTTCAGCACCTTACCTCTATATCAGCTGGGGGGAATGTTTTTAATTTGGCCACCACCTTTGAAATCCTGTGCACACCACGCGTTATTATTACATACATATTGTACATTAGAGAATTGACGTTGCCAGTATCCCTTTAAATCACGGAAGTTAAGCCACCATCTGAATGCAAACAGTTCATGCACTTTACCAAAAGAATTCAAACTTTTGCAAGAAATATTATTTTAATTGAAAACTTGATGTAACCTTGGAAAAGAACTCGAAAAAAGCATAACTTGAACACCATGCCCGCTGATAACAGCAGTTCAAAGGAAGTCATTGTGATATGTTACACTGAGAGGTCAAATTACTTCTTTCATATCAAAGTCCTTTTTTGGCTTCAAGATATCTTCAGAATTATAAGAAGGGTTTTGTCAGAAAACCAGAGATCAAATATGACACACTTTTCTCTTAACTATCTATGTGGTACAATGACCTAACGCTGTTCTTATCCCAGTTACCTCACGTTTTTGTCATAACATAAAAACAGGGAGGTTTACCCTTCAATTTAACTGAACGTATACATGAACTGAAGTGTTGTTTCTTTGCAAGATCTACTTGGCTTGGTATTAACGAGTTGGGATTAATTTGTGTTAATTTATGTACTTGCATTGCTCTGTTAAACGGTGACTGATTATTCACTGCAGCTGCTTGTAACTAAATTTAATTTTCAAGATTTTAAAGGTATTCCGAGATTCCGAGATCTATGTTATATTTAAGTATATATCCAAAAAAAATCACGACAGCCAAAGATTGAATTACGTATTAATTCAAGTTGGAAATGCACATAAAATTTTAGTTCAAATAATACATTTAAATTTGTGAGACACAAAGTGTTCTTTAATGGCCTAAATGATTAATACTGAATTTCGCTATTCATCAGCAAACACCTATTGAGACTTTAAATTATTTTTTCCATGTAGTTTATGTATCACAATTAACAGCATAAAACAGTTCAGTAGTCAACTTAATTTAACATACCTCTACAGCATTCACATTGAAATATCTCTTATGCTAATTATGAGCACACCACCATTAAGTTCAAACTACAACATAAATGTCTTAATTATAGTTTATCGATATTTCTCTTTTGCATTTTGCATACTGCTTCCGTACTTTGTGACGAAGTCTCTGGGTGAAAAAGATTATAAAGTGAGATTTATTGTGTAGGTATTTAATTATCAGGTGTCTTCCATAACCCCCTCTCCCCACCTTATTATCCCCTCCTCTCATTTTGAGATCACAGCTGTAGTATCCATTCTTTTGAACCACCTACATGTTACCAATGTCATCCTGCAAAACGAATGTCAGCATATACGAATCATTGCATATAAATCAGAGGGGCACAAATTTTTGACAAATTGGACATTTTAACAATTTTACCAGGGCTAAGCTATTCTTCGATACAACTATCTATTTGGTGCCGGTACTTAAAATGTCATGACAGCTTGCTCAGTTATATGTTTTCACACATAAGGCCTACTGATACCATGGTCCTATTTATATATATAGAGAGAAGCTCTCATATTTTGACACAAACTCTAAACATTGCACAGTACAGCAAGTCAGAATCCCTAGTATTGAACCACACACAGTCCATATGTGAACTGTGTTGAGGGAGGAAGAATTGCTCTTTTGATCTGATCCTAAAGCCAGCCACCTGTATCATCAACACACTACTACATGTGCATGTAACATTTCACTGTTAGTTCATTAACACTGGAAAAAAGAAAAATAACACTTTTAACGATGTCTTGAAACAGTATGCATGAGCGCTTCTCGGTCACCGTCTAGCATTGTTAGCAAATACAAACAAAGATGGTGTCATACCCGACAAATTACAAAATAGATCAAATAACATGCAAATAATTGGTCGCCATGCGCCCAGCTACATATTTAATAAAGTATTCAATACTGTGCCAGTTTATCAAAGTGGCCTGAACTTACCAGACAGACAGCAACTCTCATAGAATTCCCAGTGGTAGAATATATGAGACTTTTCATACACAAGATGAGACTTTCCTAACAAGTAAAATTTAAATAAATACCCAATAACCAGCTGAAATAGAATACAGCCAATGAAATCACTTAAAACATGTATATAGATGATACAATGAGTATTCTGAATGTTCAACAGAGAGTGTTCCTGGCAGACCTATGTTGTACTGTGAAGTAGTATTACCTGTAAAATCTATACTGTAATACCACAACAACTTCCTGAGCCCTTCTCTCCACAGGGAACCCACTGTGACAGAAGATCAACAAATATGTGGAGCAAAAAAAGGGAATCAAATTTAGTTTGATATTTTCTGTGCCTGCTGCAAGCTTTTGACCTTTCATTCGAAATTGATCCCACAAGGCTAAACTCTAATTGCCAGGGTTGGAAAAGTCAACATGGTATTGAACCACGAGACTGATAAATTATGGAAGAAAAGTGTCATTTTTCTGCAACTTAGGCTTGCTAGATGTGTATTTGGCACTAGACACACATATTGAGATACTGAGATTAGTAGTTAGGGGGAAAACCTTACACTTGGAAAATAAATTAGGCTGGTCATGGATAAGGTAAGAATAGTAGGCAATAAACTAACACAAAAAGAACTCAGAATAACTTAAAATTTAAAACGATTTATAGATGATATTTGAGGCATTTTAAATAAAGAGTTACAGCTAGGGGAAAATCTAGGGATATCAACTTTATGATCTAAGGAAATGAATGCATGATTTCAGCTGACATAACAAGTGGTTCTTGGAAAGGATGTTTGCGTTAATGCCATCCTACTGTATACCATATAAGTATTCTCAAAGATCATAAAAAAAAATCCACAAATTTTAATTACATTTCCAAAAATTGTTTACATTTCGGAACAGTACTTTTCTGAAGCATAAAACCCCCTCCAAATAGTTGGCATACTCATTGTCATTTTTTTTTAATATTTTTTTTTATGATATTATATGGTTTCAACAATCATATTGACCTGATTTTTATGGTCGGTATTTTTTGGTTTATTTTGGCGCCATCTTTGGTGCCAATCCCAACAACCTTTCAATGTTCAGGTATTGTTATCCACAGTGACACATAGAAAATAATTAAATGGTCCACATAGACCCAAGTCTGTTACTTTTGAGTAGATTTCTATGGCTCATTGCTTGGTATTCTCAGGAGTCAGTTAGCTGGTGGTATAGTGGCATTCTAAATCTGTTTTGTTCTCAAACAACAGGGGCAAAAAAGGGAACCAAATTTCCACTGTTCTACAGCCAAGTTAAGCTTGTACTGTATCCATGCTGTATCACTTTTGTGGGGCCTCTCAGATGATGAAAAATTCAATTAAAAAACTTTTCTGGAATTTATTAGATCCAGGAATCCAGACCTATGCAAGTGTCATTGACATTCAGTGAAGTAAATGAATTTATCACACAAGGCACTGTTACAGAGCAAGTAATGATGTAATTTAGAACTTAAGGGACTTAAATGCTTTCCAAAATAAAGAAAAACAATACCTTTCTCTCTTTTTCTTTTCAATTTGTCATTTTGGTCTTGTCAATAGATGAGATACTTTCTTGATAGAAAAAAAATATGACTCTGATACATCATTTTATTTTTGTTCTAGTCAGCCTGAGAAAGTTGAACAAGTTATATCTGCAGATAGCTCTCATAACTGATTAACAAACATTCTGATGATTTGTACCTTTTGTAATGAAAATGAATTAGAAAAGAAATTCAAGGTTTGCTTCACTTTACAAAAATGTTCCAAATCATTAAAATATGCAAGTTACATTAGGCCTATTTTCTTCCAATCTACATCTGTATTTATTTATTTTTTCTTCTTCTTCTTCTTTTTCCTCACTTGATGTGGAATATTTCTCGTTGGCACCCCCCTGCAAACTTTTCAATCTACGCCGCCGTAAGCAATCTGTATATATATGTTGCTAAGAACACCTGCCTTGAAATTAGAAAAAATTCAGAGATCATTCTGAAAGTGCTATAAATCTAAACTAAAGATTCAAACTTCTGCAAATTATGTGTTGTTCATTTGCCCATGCATGAAGTTATCTGAAGGTACGAGATTTTTCCATCAGAATATAAGCTGCTCGGTAACCTTCACAGACACAGCAGCCTTTTCATGAAGAGGAGATTCCTCCGGGGGCTAGAACATGTCTTTGAATGAGGTAAAAAACCACAGAATAAAGACGTTTCTTTCCGATTTCCAAAGAAATCTTCTGTCTGCAATTTTCACCCTAAAGCAAACTCAAACTGGAGAGTTTTTACTTTCACTGTATAGAATCAAGTATCACCTTTCTATTAAAAAGATATTCATGAAGTTATTTTGATCAAAAAAATATTTAAAAGAAAAAACATTCAAAAGGGTATGAAATCTGTGTACAGACAGGTATTATTAAACGTGATTTGACAAATTTTAAAATTCAGTTTATGGAACCATGCATAGTGGAGAGATAAAGACAGATTTCTGTAGGCCTTACTGAACTGTCAACTTTCATTACATGGTTAACTGTAATCAATGGGTTGATAATTTTACTACTTTAAAGTTGAAGTTTTCACTTGTACAGCAGTTGATTTCTTGTGTTTAATAGCAGTGGCGGAGCTAGGGGTATTGGTCAGGGGGGCGAGAATGGTCAGTAGGGGCGCTTTCGACACTATCTAAGCGGAACGCCACCACAGGTTGGCACGGGGCGTACAGAAATTTTTTGAGTAAAGATACTCCCTAGATCGCCGGAAATGACCCTTTCCGGGCCTTGCTAATTTGCAGATAAACAAGGAATAAATAGGTGTCATCGCTATTTTTCAGAAAATTACACCAACAAAATGTGACAAATGTCAATAGATCTTTGAGAGCGCAATAAAAAAGTCAATAATCGCGAATCAGTAAAAAGTGGTAAAAAGCTGAAAAGGGCGCCAGCAGTTCATTTGAGTCCGTCAGGGGGGCATCCGCCCCCTCTGACTGTATGGACGCTCCGCCACTGTTTGATAGGGTATGTTTCCACCTAACATATATATGGTAACAAAGCACAACACCATGAGGTACCCACATGGGAATTAAGAGGGTTGTTTGAGTGGGGGTGTGCATGGTCTTAGGATATATGTGGGATGGGGTCTATGGGTGAGAGGGAGGTCCACCTCAAATGTCCTTGCACACTTTCATCTTTACTATGTCACATAATCTCTGCAAACCAGAATTGTACCATGCTGATATATATACATGTGAATTTGCACCCCAGAAGTTTATACATCTTGCATATATAATAGTCTAAACCTTGACGTGAAGGTTACAAAAAGTTACACTGCCAGGGCAATTATTCACTTCTTTTACAAAGTACTTTGTTACCATGACAGTGTATACTGACAGTTTGCCATTCAGCTAGATTTATTTATGAATACCACACACAGTATATAAGAGTACAGGGCATAACTTATACGGTATCACATTGCAAAATGCTATGCAAAATGGGCAAAGTGCTACACAAAATGGGCAAACTGCTATGCAAAATGGGCAAAGTGCTATGCAAATGGGCAAACTGCTATGCAAAATGGGCAAACTGCTAGGCAAAATGGGCAAAGTGCTATGCAAATCAGCAAACTGCTATGCAAAATGGGCAAACTGCTATGCAAAATGGGCAAAGTGCTACGCAAAATGGGCAAAGTGCTATGCAAAATGGGCAAAGTGCTACGCAAAATGGACAAAGTGCTATACAAGTCCGACAATGTGTAGCAGTTTCTGCACACAGTAAACTTATTATTTTATGTTGGACCAAGTTTAGAGGCTTCAAACCTGCTATACAAAGATGTGAATACTAAATTATTCGCTGGAGTGTACACTTTAAATTGAAGGATGACCTCATCTTGCAAATTGGTTTACAACCAAAATATAAGTAACATTGACAGAATAACTTAAAGACAGGTCTTTAGTTCACCACAAGAGTATGGAGCCATTTCAAAAGTAAAATTAAAAGAGTAAAATTTATCTGAATGTAATATTTCTTGACGAAATAAAATATAACGATTAGGGATGGCAGTAGTCAAAATACAACATAATTTAAAGTGAGACCTTCACTTTAATATAGACTCATTCATCATTAAACTGTATATAATTGGTCTTTTTCATGAGTTAAACACCCCAAGTGAATTCAGGATCCTGGGGTGGAAACCCATCACTGATTCCCAATCCACCTAGAGGTGGTGTTATATACTTGAACACTAGCTGTGCTCGACAAAACCAAAGGCACAGAGTGTTTCCGTGTCCTTCATACACCGATGCCACTCCAAGAATGACCCTACTGATGGCACACATTGCAGCGATGCATTTCTCCTTACGTACATGCATGGATGGTGCCTTTCCTCTTAGATCAAACAAAATTTTGAAATTTAGATATGTTCGATAATAACAAATTTGTAATTCTTCGCTCAACACTCTATGAGCGACTTATTATCATAACAACAACTGGAGAGACCTGAAATTTTGTTGTATTAATTTTCTTTGTTTCCTTAACACATTATTAGAAATAAAAAGGAAGCTGTGCCAATCTGTGTCCTTTGATCATTTTGAGATCTGTCCCGTCACGCCCTCTACTTTTAATCATAGATGTCATCAACCCCCCCCCCCCCCTCTTTCCCATAAAATAAAATAGTGAGACTACTGATGACACATATATGATGGGCTCCTGTTCAATATTACGTCAAATCCCGGTGCTGTACAATGCCAGACCACTGCTGTACCCAATACTGCCTCTGACAAGCAAATAACTTTTGTCTAATACAGATAATAACTCCTCTTACCAGTGCTAGATTAAATAATGACAGTATATTATTCTTGCCATGGGCATTCTACTAGTTTAATGGCATAATTGTAACCATGATCCTGGGCCAACTGGATGCATTCGCTGATTATGAACTGTAAATATGGTAGGCTCTTTTGGGGGAGTTCATATTAGAAGAAATCCCAGGGATATATTCATCTATTCTATATTCCAAAGATAACTGTAGGCAAAATGTTAATTTTGATATATATATGTATGATGCCACAAGAATAAAAAAATGGAACATGTTGAAGTGAAGCATAGCATAATTTTTCTTTTCAAAGTGATAAGTGACACATTTCGATTTTATATTAAAAGCTATAGGGTAGCATACTCCAAATACAGACCATACCAACAATCTGAATGAGTGGTTTCCCCCAGGAAAAGGGCCAAAAATTCAATGCATGGATAATCTTCTTTTCTTTTTTTTTCTTGTTCTTTTGGACATTATCTTATTGAGAAAGATTTGTGGCTTGGATGTTTAGCTAGCAAAGACTTCTACAAGGTTCCAGAGAGCACAATTATTATCGTGAAGAAGTAAAATAATGTATGGTTTAAACAGCTAATCATCAAGGTTTAATGACTTAATAAATTGTATTACATGCCTCAATGGAAGGAGCAAACTCTCTAAATGTGTACAGTAGCATTCCAATGCTTTCAAATTCAGTTTCAGGAAATAGTTGGCGCTATGCATAAATACAAAAGTCACTGTACATGCTACAATTTTTTTTTTATTTCAACAGATGGTTGCACAATTAATGATTTGAGAATAGGGCAAAGCTCCTTTAACAGTGAATATGGTGGAAAGTGCAACATAACTTTACCAAATTTATAAGCTCAAGAGAAGCAAAGATTTCTTTTAACGAACAGACATTATGTGTGCCTTAAGGCAGGAAGTTGATGAATTACGTTTATAGGGTGTCTTCCAATACTGTTGTTGAGTTGTGAGAACCTTGAACACAAACTAGCCATGGTTAAATTGGTTTTAATCAAATATATGAAATGTGAAGATATAATTCCTCTTAAATATTAACCTGATATTCACTGAGGCTTATAGGAATGATTTGTTTTGTTAGAAATGTTGCTGAAGAAAATGTTAAAAATGATCCAGTTATAATTACTTATCAGATCCACCTACCTTTTTGCTGGTTTTACTGAGACGCTTGACGGGGAACATGACCAGCTGATCTGCTTCGAGTCCCTCACAAATGTGAACGTATTTCTCCTTCAGATGTCGGACTTTGCCTTCGTCCTCCCTCATCGCCCAGTTAATCCCTTTCAGATGCATCCTCACCAACTTCAACACCAATGGATGCTGTGCTTGCTGCATTGGAAGACAATGGTTAACGATCGTCATAGAGTCCTGCTGTTCACTCGGGTAGCTTATACACGCTTCCTTTCTGCTTTGCTGACCGGATCGGAAATTCCTCGGTACCGTGCCAAACTTTCCAAGGAAGGGAACGTCCCTAGTAGAGGAAGAGAGAACGTTTGGTTCTGAGTTTCTCCCCTTTCGTCTTAAAGTCCAAAATGCGAACAGACCGTTGAATATTGTTGCCTCTGCTTGATCAGAGAGGAGGTCGGTTTCTTGGACTAGTCCATGTCTGGTCAATAGACAAGGATTGCAATATGCTTCCACCTGGATCTGAAGAGCGGCCAACTTGGCAGCCGTTTCTGTGTTGCATGCCAAATCTCCGGTAGAAATCTTCTTCTGCCACTGAAAAAAAATGATTAAACCAAAGATATTAGAAATATTACACATATCACAAGAATTTCAACTAAATGATACAGACGTACTTGCATCAAAGGATAAATTTGAACAAACCTGAAGAAAGATATTTTTTAGATCCACTAATCTCAGAAAGTTTCAAGCTTTGTGTCTGTATGTATACTGGAAGTGCAAATAATACTGGTTTTAAAATAAGCTTGGTCAGAATTTGACTGGCTACTTCATCACAGTCGCACATCTACAGGGTCCAGCAACTTCACAGTAAACTTCAAATAAACAGGTTTACGTACACAGAGGTCAGTCCAGTGCGGCAAAACAAATGTATTAAAACAATGATATTGTACATAGCTTTTACAAAGGAGATGCTTTAAGTGTCCTTTGACAATATCATTTTCTCTTTTTCATAAATTGTGCCTTCTTTGATGTTGTTGATTATATTTAATGAAGTCTGATCAGTCAAAAACATTAAATGTTTTTTATTAGTTGAAAGAAACAAGCACATAATTGTTGAAAAATTTATAATGAATTAAAGTTATTTGCATTTTAAATATAGACAACTACATAAAGAACTTAACAGCCTAGCTGCAGGGGATCTTGCATCTGCTGCAGCTTTTCTCTCTGACACAGTGCAGCCGCTGGTTGGTTTAGTTACTTTGGTCCGGTTCGGTTCAGCTACTTTTTAAGTTCAATTTAGTTTAGCCGAGTTTAGAGGTAATGCCATCTATCCATGGAAGACTCCGCTCAACATCGGTGGCGGAGCTTCCATACAGTCAGAGGGGCGGATGACCCCCCTGACAGACTGAAATGGACTGCTGGCGCACTTTACAGCTTTTTTACCACTTTTTACTTATTCGCGATTATTGACTTTTTTATTGCGCTCTCATCTACCTATTGACATTTGTCACATTATCTGCAAATTTAGCAAGGCCCGGAAAGGGTCATTTTCTGCGATCTAGGGAGTATCTTTACTCATAAATTTTGTGTACGCTCCACGCCAACCTGTGGTGGCCCTCCGCTTAGATAGTGTCGAAAGCGCCCCTACAGACCTTTCTCAACCTCTGACCAATACCCCTAGCTCCGCCACTGCAGTGAATTTCTAGACAAGTTCAGAGAATCTATCTCTTGGTGGATCTTATGAACTGTGAACGGAAATGATTGCTTACTTCACCTGCACTGATTTCTACTGAACTCTGACATACTTAAAACTTATATCTCAGTTTTACCCTGAAATTCTTCAACTATTACAGATAATCACATGCCACAATGGAAGACTTACTATCAAAGGCAAGTGCCTCCAATTCGTTCTTATCTTAAGCTTAAAGGGTAACAAAGGCTAATAAGGCGATATTGGAAATATTGTGAAGTACATAACCCCCCTGGAGGATTATAGAACCAAATTTATTAAACATGAGTGTTCTAAAAAATCCCCTCGAGCAATCACAAAATATTCCAACTGCGTCCCCGACAATTTAATAACAATAATACTATGTTCTGTTCTTTTAGTTATTTCCAAGAAACTGAGAGCAAAGATGGAATGGCCAAGAAAAAGATGAAAATAAATCAAACTGTTTGAGGACAAATTAGAACTCCAAACCAACCCAAAATCTAATTTTCTTCTCAACATGCAATTCCTTGCTTCCAGAATGCAATCATTTTTAGCAAAGAAATTGAAAAGTAAAGCTGACAGTTTGACATTTGGAACCTCCAAAAGAATTTCCCGTTTGCACATATGCCGTTCATCTTTTTTAGATTAAGGTAAGACTTTGGCATTTGTTGAAGGCTTCTGCGATTCTGCAGTCGATAACTATATTACAAAATGAAAAGGTCTTAAAATCTTGTAACGTTTTCGAGGTTTCCACACGTTAGTTACCAATGAAATTGTTACATTATCAGCCAGTGTTTCAACTTTCAATTTATTTTATAAGGTTCATTTTGGGGGGGGGGGGGGGGGGGGTTCTCTGTTCATTATGTACAAGAGCACCAAACCCTGTGATATGTGGAACTAATTCAACTAATGTCTATTAAGGCTAACTTCTTACATTTTTCTTTTAAAAATGGAGATTTGAGACCAAATTAACCCAAGTTTTTGAAGGTTTTACAGGCATGGGGTCCAAACAAGTGTGAATATTACAAGTGTGCATGGTTTGATTTAGATTGATACAAGATTTGGAACCACAAGGCAAAGAATAACTGGACATGTTTTCTCTTCAATTCCTACGGAAGCCTCAAAAAGATAACGACAATATAAAGGTGTAAAGATTTGATGATATAATGTTATGGCATAAACAAATATTATCTGATATAAAGGATTTTTTTTTATTTATTTTTTTTATTTACAGCCTCTTATAAACATCCACCCACACTAATGACCTTTAAATTAACGGTCCTGTTTCTACGAGCAAAATGAACCAAACCTATCTCTTTATCATGAAAGACATCAGAACCAAAAGAGTTTGTGCGTACGATAGCCAAACATACTGGTTAATACTCTTCACTTAAAGGGAGAGGATAAATTGCAGCAACAAATGAAACGTCTATGAATGGTACCAAACGTTACATGCGGAAGCCATTGTTGATTTATGGCTTCGTGAAAACTTGTCCACACAGAGAATGTCACAAAATTACAAATAGACCATGCAAATAGAAATTTCAAATTGCCAAAAGAAATGCTGAAAGGTGTGTAATAAAGTTTTCATTCTTGGTGACCAGTTTGAAATACCAAGCAGTGGTTTGTTCTACTACTTTAAGAACTGTTACTTTATTCTGTCTTTTACTATTAACAACATGTTATTATTAAATACAAATTCAGAAGTAATTGCACCCTGATTCTAAACTAAAACAATCCCAGATATTAAGGTCAGTTAAAAATGTTTAGTGATTTAGGACTTCTGAAAACAACTGAAACAAGAAAAAAATTTGGAAAGGTTTTTTTTTTTTTTTTCACTTTTGCCATAATAAGATCATTTTTACAAAGTTATACTGAAGTTGATATATATATGTTTTCAACCAGTCACAAAATAATATGAAAATGTGGAATATCAAGTTATTCATAATGCAAATGATAGTTTGGCAAAATTGTCGAACAATTTATTGAGTTTGTGATCCCTAAAGTCCACCTTCAGGCAGAAAAAACAAAGTTGAAGAACGGAAGCAATATCATTCATGACTAAAAAATTAAAAGTTGAGAAAGTATATTTTTGTGACGGTAACATCATTACTATACCTGCTTGAAATCTCTATCAAGGTTAGCGCTGCTTTCAATAGTTTGGGAGTCCGAACCACTCTTTAAAGATAACAGATTCAAGAAAGTTTTTGGGATTTTGCTGGGAGTGCCTCCAGATATGCGATCCAGGCTCCTTCCACTACCTCTAAGCCTCTCATCTCTACACAATCTGGCAGGAGAATGCATCTCTTGAAGTTGAGGAGGGGAACTGGTGGTTCGATTCACCAGACGTTTCACAGAAAAGCCTCTCTTGGTGAGACCTTGGACCACTATACCAGATTTGATCTTTCTGAATGTGGTATGCAGATTGACCGTCGTTGGATGGTCCTTCAGTTTCATTTCCCCGAGGAGATTCACCAGAGACTGAGTTCCTTTCTCCGCAGTGGCATCACGAACAAAGTCTTGTGGATAGCATCGAAGCCATTGGTCCAGGAGAGTTAACACCTAGACATCGAACCAAGAAAAAACATGTGATAGTAAGTAGCGTATCATATTGATTGGGAATCAGATTGATAAGGAAAGTATCAAAGCAAGGTATAGCTGCTTTTGTGAGTCACTGAACATTTTTGCTTCACATTATTTGTATATTTCACTTACTTGATAATACAAAGAAATACATTGTAATAAACTACATTACAATGATTTAAAAACAATTGTAGAGTAATCAAACATAAAAAAAGGAAAAACAGAAAGAAAAAAGAGAAACTTGTTCATTGAAGTCTGCATTCTTGGTAAATAAGAGAATTTGTGGGATGTAATTAATGACTGGTATATAGGTATTTTCAGTACATGTCACAGCATGGGATTAAATGTCAGAGTCTGACTAGCAATCAGAGGTGTAGGGAGGTATTTCTGATGGAGGGTTTAATGTATGTTATTGGTTATGGCTTGCAAGGTGCCAACAACCAACACTGCTGAGATACAGGGGCAGCGCCCTGTTGGGCAAAAGCCCTCGCAAGCTGCAGCATTTCAGAGATATTTCTTGTTCTATCCTAGTGATTTACAAACACAAACCATGTCAGAAAGAGGGATTTCTCTGAAATTTCTTGGGAATGTATTTTATATATAGAACAATGGGACTTGATGTGCCAATCAACAGTAACTACATCCTTTAATTCTATTAATCTTTCTACAGGTTTAAACACAAATTCCATGAAAAGACATGACATCTTGCAGTGGAACTAGTCATGGGATGGGTTTCAACTCCAGAAGGGAATTGGACACAAAGACATGCACACTGAGAAAAAAATCTGTGTTGAGGAAAGTTTGGATGTGCAGAGATAAAAATCTTCATTCAATGATTGCAGGAATATCTTGTATCTACCCCTAAAGCAGATGACTGCTGTATGAGTTGTATTACTTAGACCTCTGGTATTCAAACATTTTGCTTGGTGAACTCTCATTGTTAAGCACCAATATCATCATGGCAACCCTCCAGCAGCAGTTATCTGTTAAGTAACCTAGTATCTACAGGGCTCCCTTTTTTATATTATTTATGATGTTTAGCAGAAAAATAGTGTTATATTTTTCAAATGTTGAAGTAATTTTATGTTCCAGATTTTCCACTCTATTTTTTCCAAAAATATCAGCATTTTCTTTTTCTTCTGAAGTTTTTTGCCTGCCTATTAAAAAAATTGTGGTGACCCTAAAAAGGGTTGCAACCCCCACTTTGTGATACCAGGGGTTTATGCCATGTCAGATTGCAGGAAGAAAATATACACTGCAGCAGCAGAAAACCCTGATTGACATGAGTAGTCTACATATAGTCTGGCTGCACAGAGACGGATCATTTCCTTAGTAAACAGCACCAAAGTCAGCTACAGCTAGGGTCCTGGGTTATTTATGATTGAACACAGAACATGTTTTGGTAGAGTTAATAATAAAATTACAATTATAGGATGACTTTAGGCAAAACATTTATGTTTGATATGTTGTACACCGTTAAATAATACTGCCGTCAGTCTAGGTTGTATTTCTATATTACTTTTCATTTATGAAATATGACCCTTTAAACATCTGTGTTCATCAAGTAATACTATATAGTGCAATCCTCAGATGAAACACCAAATCACAAAGAGGAAAATATGAGACTCTTATGGCCTCAAAGGACATGTTTACAATGTATTACAAGTTTGTCAAGGATAAATGGTGTTGAAGTCCATGTTTTGAAGAATGTTTTGGTTAAGTTATTCAAATTTATAAAACAACGGATTAACATTAACATTTAGGCCTACTCTAAGAAGACAACATCATCACCAAATTAGCTGTTAAAGGATCTTTCCAGAGTTTGAGCATAATCTGAAGGTGAATATCTTGAAAATTGGGAATAGCTATAGAAACATTACTAGCGCTCACATTTTCCATTTTTCTTGGACTGTAACATATCAAGATTAAAAATATGCCTTAATTCATCCTTCAACACAGGATAGGCCTCTACTGAGGTCCAGGGGCAAAGGTCGTCAATTTGACCTTAAAGGAGCAATTCCAGACATTTCACATACGAATTAAAAGTAAATGAGCTGAAACCAGAGTAGATAAATGAAACATGAGAGGGGGATATAATAATAAAGTTTCGTGAACTATGACACATCCAAACTAAATTCCTCCCCAAGTCGTTCTATATAAACTACTTACATCATTAACTTCTGCAGTACCAGCCATGTTGCACTTTCCCTTTGATGCCTTCTTACTTTGGTCATACAGTCTGAGGTAGGTCTGAATAATATTAAGGATTATCTGGGTGTGGACCATGAACGGCACAATCTCCAGAAATAGCTGCCATTGATTATTGACGGAAATACCAGAGGATGTGGACAGAAAGCTCTAAAGGAGGACAAAAATGGATTATAATGACTTCAGATCAACAGAGTTAAAAAGAAAAAGACATTTTAACCAACAGAATAATGGTTCTTTCTTCTTTTATTTGTAATTGTATGAAAGAACTGAATTGAACCAGTCTTGTGATTATATATGTAACCATGACAGCTCTTCGGTTATACCTTCTTGGTCTCTCTCACAGAACAATTAGCTTGCGAATTGCAGGCAGAAATTTCTGTTAGCTTGCAAATCAGGCTTTTTATCTTAGCACGCAACTTCGCTTTACACAGGGTTAGAATGGTTTGCGAACGAAAGCATAGCGATCAAGTTATGTCTGCATATGTTAATTGCTAGCTAGCGAGATTCTGACATCTTCTGCATGCTAATTCGAAACTCACAGCCACCCCAATTCTTTAATGAAATATTCTTCAATGTCACTCTGGGAACAACTTAATGAACATTGCTTAATCTAGCTAGGTAAAGTGATAATTTGGGTTCTCTTTGGCCCTGCTTTGCTCTTTATACCAATGTTAAATTTCTGTCTAATTGAGAATCTCTGATTCCCAATATAGAAGAAAAAATTTGCCATCATTCAGCCAATTTTTGGCACTATAAAAATTTTGAGGAAATACTGATAACATTGATTCATGATCAATCTAAAAATCTTTGTTTTTCATCGTAAATGTTCCATAAGGTGTACCAAATTGAACTTATCATGATTGAGGAGGATTGCATAAAATTGAAATTATGGAATTTAATCAGTAAATTCCCTGCAAGCTTCTTTTTTTTTCTTCTCCAAGTTATGACATCATGCTGAGATGTCATTACATGTATGCAATGATCTGATCTCAGTGTGTACGTCTCTGTATAAATGAACAGTCGTATATTTACAAGTACCCTATTGACGTCAAGAAGAGAAATAAATCTCACGTCTAGGCACTGAGCTCATGTATATACCCCTTCTGATAAATACTTTGATCCACGGCAATTCATTAACAGACAAAGAGACAATTTCACTCAACGACTTGCTCTCCTCGAGGATCCTCCGTAAAGTCATATAGAAAGGAGATATCTCTTAATATCTATTGGAGTTATTCCACAGAGGATATCAGGTTTGACTTTAGTGTATCGCATTTTCTGGACTGTTCTTTGAAGATTTTCGACACTGATGAAACTTTCGGAATAATTACATCGTAATGAGACTTCTCAGCCGCAGCTGATTATTCACTTTGTTACGGTAGAAGGGAGCACATCCCATGTTACCTTAAAAGATAAGGCAATCAGCTCCCAAAGGCAACTTCATTTAATTTGTAAAAAGTGGATGCACTTGTCCTTGTATTTTTGTTTCATTGGAGGGGGGGGGGGAGAACAGCTTCATCAAACGATTCCATGCATGTACTAATGTGTCATATAACTAGGCTGTCCATCCTACCCGCTCCCCCCCTCCCCCCTCCCGTTCCACCCGTTTCAATCACCTCCTTCCCATTTTCAAGATTTACACTATTGTAAAGTCTTGTAGGTTATTTATACAGGGTAGGTTTAACACACAAACACCTATTTCTGAGGCGGCCTCTTGCGAGGATTAACTGTATGTAAACATTTAGTGTTACTGTATAGAGAACTAATTGGAAAATGTTTTTTTGTGTTTTCTTCCTTGTTTGATTATAAAAAATTTGCCTTTCTCTCTTGTCATTGTCCTGAGACTACAAACCTCAAGAGGGTTTATCTAG
>KN885364.1:4818-16021 GCA_000934455.1 Apostichopus parvimensis
TATTTTATATAAAACACTCTTAAAAACGGCATAAAAATATATAGTAAAAGCATTGCAATACACATACACACACTTTACCCTTTTGCTCGTGGCAAGGGGCTGGGGGAGGTAGCTGATGGCTGGTGGAAGGTGGTGGTGTTTGATAGTTGGTGGATGGGACGTCAGGAACATCTATACAATATAAACTAGAGAAGAGCAATCAGGCATATCTTTAACATATGATGCAATATTTTATTTTATATAAAACACTCTTAAAAACGGCATAAAAATATATAGTAAAAGCATTGCAATACACATACACACACACTTTACCCTTTGCTCGTGGCAAAAGGCTGGGGAGGCAGCTGATGGCTGGTGGAAGGTGGCGGTGTTTGTTAGTTGGTGGATGGGACGTCAGGAACATCTATACAATATAAACTAGAGAAGAGCAATCAGGCATATCTTTAACATATGATGCAATATTTTATTTTATATAAAACACTCTTAAAAACGGCATAAAAATATATAGTAAAAGCATTGCAATACACATACACACACACTTTACCCTTTTGCTCGTGGCAAAAGGCTGGGGTAGGGCTGGTGGCTGGTGGTGGTGTTTGGTAGTTGGTGGATGGGGACGTCAGGAAACTATAAGATATAAACTATCAGGCATTTCTTTAACAAATGATGTTATATTTTATTTCATTTAAAACATTCTTCAAATCGGCATAAAAATATATAGTAAAATCATTGCAATACAAACACACATACATTATTACTCTTTTGCTCGTGGCAAAAGGCTGGTGGCTGTTGGATGATGGAAAACCTGTAACACAAACAATATAGAGACTAGAAACGAGCAATCAAACCTTTCTTTTTAAAATGATACCACTACTACACCGTTCGTTGTTCTTCTTCTGTTTAGTTCATAATAACCTGGTTCCTTTCGTTCTTCCGTCGATCTGTCGTCTTGGTCCTCGTCCGCATTGTCGTCGTTCTAAAAGCAAACCAGTAGAAATTTTGTTTCGAGTATATCCTAAATTTAAATTGCAATATTCGTAATAATGCTGCTTGCTAAATTTAGGTTAATCCTTGTAGGTTCCCTGGTCCCAGCAGCCTTATCCAAGAAAGAAAGTCCCATAAAATAAGAAACGTTTTAGAACGTACCGTCAAAAGTTTCATCTTCATGTAAATATATTGACATTTTGCAAAAAAATGAGAAATTTCTTAAATGTAATAAGTGAGGAATTCAACTTTTCCTGCAAAATGACTATTTATCATTTGTCACCCATTGCAACATTTGGAAACAAAAAGATAACTTATGCTCACATCAGAAACTCATCATTTCCACAATTTGCAGCAAAAATTGATGATGCCAATTCAACATATTCAACAAAATGTTTGATCCATCAGAATCCATCAGATTCCATCAGAATGCTATCAGTTCAACATTTTGCAGCAATTATCCAGAAAAGGATCTTAACATTTTGACGGCACCTTTATGTGTTCATATAGGTTACTACAACTGGATTAATCGACAGGTCATGTCATAACATATATAGACGTATAGCCTACTTAAACGCATAAACAAGTATGGTAAAAGATAACATGTTTCTCGTCTTTAATATGAATGGTATCTAAGAAAATCAATTAATAGTAGAGCACTTTAGCTAGAGTTTGTACTACTCTTTTAAAAGAAGACAATAATTCTAAAATCATTATTGGTTCATGTGATATATGCAAAGCATAACTTCTCCAAACATCTAAGCAAAAATCTTATTTCATTTGGGAGATATGATATATATTTAATGCTTCTTTACACACAAGGCTGGATAACTAATCAAGTTTACATATATATGACATCATAGAGCCACTTGTGATTTCATTGTTCTTCTATTGTCCTTTAATTATTACATTTGTTATGTTTGTATAAATGATGGTTTTTGTTAATGTTTGCACGCGTTATCCGGGTACCCGCCCGACGCGATACTACCCGGTTCCTAATTTATTACCCGAATCATACGCAAAGTGTGATTTAAACAAAAAAAATTGGAAAACCGACGGTTAGGCAGATTTCCCATTGACTTAGTGTGGTGTTAGGCTACCATGTGGTCGAAGATAACAGCAATAACGAAGGTACCCGCCCAACGCGATACTACCCGGTTCCTAATTTATTACCCGAATCCTACGCAAAGTGTGATTTAAAAAACAAATCAGCAATAACGAAAGTATTCCATGGATATCTTATAACTGCGTCACAAGTTCAGCTAATAAACAGATGGCTATGCTAGATTCCACATTGACTTAGTGTGGTGTTAGGCAACCATGTGGTCGAACGTAACAGTAATAATGAAAGTATTCCATGGATATCTTATAACTGCGTCACAATTTCAGCGAATAAACAGATGGTTAGGCTTAGCTAGATTTCTCATTGACTTAGTGTGTATTAGGCCGCTACCATGTGGAAGAAATTATTATTTATTCATTCGTTTATTTCATAGAAGGAAAGGCTGACAAGGAATTTTACGAGATGTTTATGAATTATAGACGGGATAACTAAAAAATAATAATCGCAAGTGGCTTTTTACTAATCGTTTATTCCAAATGCGATCAAATTGCGCGAATCGCGCAATCTCGCGGCTAATGCGAACCATTGGCCTGCATAATAGATAGTAGTAGTAAAAACTGTTTAAGAGCTAAATTGGATATGTATATGGTCTGATCCAATAGACGTGGAGAGCAAGCATAGCAGCGGCGGCAGTGCGATGTTAGTACTAATGTTAATTATATGAAGTTATTAACAAGTTAATGAAAGAAACAAAAGCAACTAGAAATTATTGAGGAAGGTTTTATACCTTATCTTACACCTACGTATTTTAAAATGAATACATTGTCAGTAGAGAATATAATTCATTTATTATAGCATCCAATATGTAATTTCTTGAAAATCGTGATACACGAGGGTAAACAATTTTTCCGGGTACCCGGATACCCGACGGGTAACGGCTCTCGGGTACCCGGTTCCCGATTTTTGGACCCGTGTAAATTTTGTATAAATTTGGTTTTGAACAAATGTTGGAATCTCAAATATTGAACCTCTTTAACACGGTCAACAGTCAAAGTATGATTGAAGAGAGTCCAAGACAAAGATGGACCAAACACCATGGATGTGTATGCTCTACTGATATATTTCTCCCCATCTTTACAAACAGTATACCAGGAATATGTGACTACACATCCCTGGATGTAAGCTATGTACTTGCTCTAGGCTTATACAGATTACACTTAGCATTACCGTTAAGTAAAGGCCCAAAACGTTGCACTTAGAATGTCTGACAGTATTGCCATCTGTTTACATGTCTTTGGTGTTATAATTATTTTACAGTTACGCACATTATTAACAATTTCTTTAAGATGTGTTGCATTCCTCAGCCAAAACAAAGGAAAAGTATCTTAATTAAGGTACTCTACTAAGATTCCTCTACTAACTCACCTTCACTGCAAAGCAGCCCGCATTCTGTATACAAAGTCTGTATACAAGGTTGTAGAGGTTACAATGCTTCTCTTCCTAAAGTCTGAATGAATTGAATTTCCCGCCCAGCGCGTCTGTCGCGTGCCCTACCTCATTAATATGGATGTTTTCTAGTCTTAGCTTTCATCGAAGTCAGTCAACCATACACACTGAGCTGTTGGAACCTCGACGTACCAGGTATCCCTTGTACGTTCTGCGCATGTTTTCTTGTGGGTGAGTGACTTCGTCTATGGGTATATTTTGGGATATTTGCATTCCACGGCAGTGAATTCTATTAGCGGCAAACGATTTAGATAGTAACCAGTCCAATTTTATAATAATTTTCATAATAATAAGAACCATTTAAACACCTTCGGTCAACACTTCTACGTTTTAGGTGGAATTTTGTCCTAAAAAGTCACAATTTCAATGAAAGGCCTAATGAAAAAGCGATATTTACTGATAAGAAACCGAAATTTGACATAAAATTCAAAAAGCCTTAAGTTCTACACTTTAATATTAGAAAATTTGGCAAAAAAAAATGTAAAATATCAACAAATAGCTGAAATGAAATTGAATTGAATATTTCAAGATGAACAGTCGACGTTTCGAGATAAAAAGTCTTCTAATTTCGAGGAAGCCGAAATTTCAGAAACAAAATGTCCGCTGAATTTGAAGTTAAAGTGTCGGCCAATTCCACTGATCTCTACACAGTGTGTAGAGATCAGTGGCCAATTCCCTTCCATGTTTATCTCCTTACCGTGCAAATGTAATACGTCATTGAAACCGGCACTCCTAATTGGTCCAAAGTAGTACCAATAATTATTATAGGAAAGTATGGTACATAGCCGCGATGAGACGAAACGGGAAATAAGGTTGCTAAAAATGCCGATATTTCGTTCGAAATGAAACAAGGGAAGTTGTGGTGTTTAGTTGAAAAGAGATTTAGATGAAACCGGTAGGCATTTATTTTGGAGTATTGTTTAGAACTTCTCATAAAAGATATCATACGGAGAGGCGGTTGTACGTGACTTCGGTCAGCCTACAGATAATAATAGTATTACTATCAATATACTACACCTTGCTTTATAAGACTAGGCCCGTAGTACTACGCCTAGTTATTGACTATAATGTATAGGCTTGGCCATAGTTTAAATAACAATACCTTTTGAGGAAGGTAGGACTAGGCCTAACGTTAGGCCTATACTTATTGCGAACTTATGAGCTAGAACTAGTAGTAACTACTGGCGGTAGGGGTGTTTTCCTACAAAACTAGTGAACTAGTATAGTAGTAGTACTTACATGCGGTAGGGGTGTTTGCCTACAAAACTAGTGAACTTGTGAACTAGTACGTACTTGCGGTAGGGGTGCATGCCTACAAAACTAGTATAGTCAGTATTGCTAATTTCGGAACACTGCGAATTTCGGACACCCCTAAGAAATGCATGACACCCTACAGGAAGAGCCAAATTTCACCAACAAGTACGAAGCTACAGTTATTTTCTCGCCAAAATGACCCGTGTGCAAGTAAATACTTAAATATTTGTCAATAAAATGACGGAGATCTATGAAGTCTGTTACAATTACTGAAAGAGCAACTGCGCCACCAATTTTATCACCAGCGCCACACTGTAGGCCGGGTGTCCGAATATTCGCAATACTCGAGCAAAGAAATACCAGTTCCACAATCACAAGAATCTTTGTGGAATACAACGTGAAAACAGTTTGCAGGAAAGAAAGTCTGGCCGTGTATCGTACTATAACATACTTCTCCCACCATATCAAGTATATTTTCAGGTGATTTATACCAAATAGATATAGTTTTGGGGTGTTTTAAGGCTTAGGTGTCCGGAATACGAAGTGCCCATGCTAGGCATACAATTCCACAGGCAACATTAGCGTTAACCGCCTAGGCCTACCCATAATATTTACTAATATTAATAATATGATTGATAATATAATAGCATTAACTAAATATTTTAACTATTAATTATATTAACTAAAATTCTTGAGAAAGCTAAGCTTCTAAGTTCGGCACAATCTGGAATGGATTCAGACAACAACATTCTACCCTTGCTGCTATTATTGGCATTACTGACAACATTCTTCATAATATGGACAAGGGTCAGATCACTGGTGCTGTGTTTTTGGACATAAAAAAGGCCTTCCATACAGTCAACCATGAGATTCTTCTGCAAAAATTATCTTATTATGGGATACGGGAACATGAGCTGGCCTGGTTCCCTAATTATTTGTCAAATAGAGAACAAACTACTATTATTGATGGGGTAATAAATCCGATGCAAGACCTGTTACAATTGGTGTACCCCAGGGATCCATATTAGGTCCACTTTTATTTATCATTTTTATTAATGACCTTCCTACTGTAGTTTCGAATTGTAAGGTTTTTCTTTATGCTAATGATACTGCCATCATGTTTAGTTCAAAAAACAAATAAGATATCGAAAGGGTCATAAATTTGGACCTGGAAGCTGATTCTGATTGAATGAACACTAATAAGCTGACACATAATGCTTCTAAAACCAAGGTTATGACATTTGGATCTTCTCAAATTATAAAAAATGTTAATCCCCTCAATGTAAAGCTTGATAATGATATTCTTGAAAATGTGTATGTATTCAAATACCTTGGAATGTGGTTCAACCAGTTTCTTAAATGGGAAAAACATATTGACAAAATTACTGCAAAAATATCACAGAAACTGGGTATTCTAAAAAGACTTAGTTGGTGTGTTGACCAGCATACACGTAATACTCTGTACAATGCTCTAATTGTACCCCATATTGATTTTTGTTCTGCCGTTTGGACTACGGCGATGAACAAATTGGTTGACAGGGTTCAGATTCTTCAAAATTGTGCAGCTAGATTAGTCCAGGGGTGTGGGCTTCGGGATGTGCATGTTACAGATATTTTTGCTGAATTGAAGTTGCTAAATGTCCGTCAACGTGCATTATATATATTTCAGGAATATTCTAATGTATAGATGTGTCCATGGCCTGGCTCCAGAGTACCTTACTGATAATACTATTCTACTGAGAGATTCGTACAGCCATTCGTACAGAACTAGATCTAGCTGCTCTAATAATGTTTTACTTGGTCTTGTTAGATCTGGGAATGGTAAAGGTCCTTTAAATTTTCTGGAGGCGGTTTCAACTATGCTGTTAACTTGGATGATTCTTAAACAATCTTTAACTATCAAACAGGTGGCCTGAAAAATTATGGGTTGAAGGGAATCACCTCTTGAAAATTATAAGTGGATTTTGCATGGTCTTTGGGTATCCCCGGCGAGAATTTCAAATACACCAGGACCAGGACCAAGTACAATATTCATATGACAAAAAATAATAACGAAAGTTCTGTAGGCCTATAATTTATGTTATGTAAGCTCTGATAATGAACCTCTTATATTCATTTCAATTTTCAAGAATACTTGTATTTTCCACACCTAAATTTAAAGCTCAGTCACCTTGGCAGTTCTTCAGAAAAGTGCAGGTGGTCGCTGTTTTAGCCAAATGTAGTGTCAACATATCTGAATGCAGAATGCAGGAGATCGTTGGTAAACATAGCGGTTGCTAACATGATGGTATGTACATGGGTAAGTATTTTCTTTTATTATATCATGATTTCATATGAACTTGATGTATACAATAACATGTTTGTAAACATTGATTTATTGAGACTTGTTACCGGTATATATGCCCAATTGATATAAAATTTACATGGTCAACCCATGTTAAGGATATTCTGTTCCGGTCGAGTATCTGCAACATGTTTCAATTTTCCTGCTTAAAGGCATGATTGCATATTGTAATGAACTTGAAAGCATTTCAATGTACACATACAGAAGTTTGAGATATTCCCTACCAAAGGTACGTATGCAGCTACTGAATTGAGCTGTATGATGTCAAATTGTAGTTAGCATGCTGCTGAATTAACATGTAAAATGTGTGTTTGGTGGTGAACAGTACTTTCATTTAGGTAAAAGTTGAGCTGTTGACCTCGCTGCAAGAGTAATCTGACTAAGAGGTCTGTATGTGTGTTCAAGGGGTGACCAGCGGCTCTACTGACGAATGCGGTGTATCACTACTGAAAAAGATTTAGATCACAATGCAAGGTGTGATTATATTAAAGCGATACTTATCCCACTTAAAGTAGCTGTGCAACTTTATATATCACACATTTATTAAAACAAAATGTTAATACATATTTTTTATCCTTAAATCTCCTTTATCATTCAGTGGGACTCCCCCTACAGATAACTAAAAGAAAATATGCCATTGGTATTAATGTCAACGCATTTGAAATCCTTGCAGACCCACACACACCAACTGGTCATGTAAGTAATAAAGCTACATTACCAGTGGCGTAGCCAGGATTTTTTCAGTGGGGGGTCGCTGGGGGGGCTTGAACATTTCCTGGGGGGGCTTGACCATTTTCTTGTTACTATCTAAGCGGAGCGCCACCATGAGTTGGCGCGCAGCATACCGAAAATTTTTAGCTAAAAAGGCCTCCTAGATCGTTGGAAATGACACTTCCCAGGCCTTC
This sequence comes from Apostichopus parvimensis, assembly GCA_000934455.1. Lineage (NCBI taxonomy): Eukaryota > Metazoa > Echinodermata > Holothuroidea > Aspidochirotida > Stichopodidae > Apostichopus > Apostichopus parvimensis. Next base: position 12,875 of record KN885364.1, read on the forward strand.
TCAGCTGCTCTAAAGTTTTCTCAACATCCTTTATTTTGAGACACCATGTCTTGATATGGTCATCAAATAGTTTAGTGAAATAGAAAAAAAGCCAATCTGGTAAGTTACTTCTAAATATCATGACATATCTTTTGTGAGTTTGACACCGGCATTGACATTTTTCGACAAATCTGCAAATTGCGCGTGAAAAAAAAAGAAAGATTGACTGGGCTTTCAGCCAAGTAACATACTGAAATGACCGAACTATATGTCAAACTGACATCAAAGATTGCGTCTGAAATATTATTAGGGTGATAGACTGATTGGCCGGCAGTGGCGAAGCTAGAGGTATTGGTCAGGGGGGCGAGAATGGCCTGTAGGGGCGCTTTTGACACTATCTAAGCGGAGCGCCACCACAGGTTGGCGCGGAGCGTACAGAATTTTTTTGAGTAAAGGTATACACTAGATCGCCGGAAATGACCCTTTCCGGGCCTTGCTAATTTGCAGATAAACGAAGAATAAATATGTGTCATCGCCATTTGTGACAGTCGGAAGTTTATATGGGTGTTGAAAGTACATGCGCTTCATCACAATCCTTGTAGTATCTTTGTGAGTGAGTGCTCATGTTTTCGAAAAAATAGATCGAAAACCCCGTACAGTTCTTGGAAAGGGTTTCGTACAACAGAATTAAGTGCAGATAAATTAAATACTGCCGTACATTGGAGCATTTTGTCAGTAAACTACACCAACAAAAAGTGACAAATGTCAATAGGTAGATGAGAGTGCAATGAAAAAGTCAATAATCGCGAATAAGTAAAAAGTGCTAAAAAGCTGAAAAAGGCGCCAGCAGTCCATTTGAGTCCGTCGGGGGGGGGGGCTTCCGCCCCCTGACTGTTTGGACGCTCCGCCACTGTTGGCCGGTAGTTCTCAGCGATAGTGTTGTCTCCTTTCTTGAAAATTTTTTTTTTTTTTTTAGCGGTTTTAAGAGCATCAGGGTATGTCCCAGAAGTGAAAACCCGATTGAAAATGTAACAGGGTATCGAGGCAATGACGCGAGCAATGATGTGAGAAACATGTGTATGATGTCAGCAATTTTTAACTTTATTCAAGTACCTGGAAACCACCTTTCTATAAGGGTATAGTATTGCTCACTAGCTTGTTTGATCAGTTAATGCACACTGGTTACAAGATACTGATTGGCTGTTTGTATTAGTATTTATTTGTATGTTAGGGAATATGGATATTTTAAAAAAGAGTGACAAAGGCAAAGTTTGCCCGAACAGTCGAACACACAGATTCAGTAGTAAACATGTGTGTTGTAGTCTTGTAGAGCAGGAATTATATTATTCAACATGCGTTTTCAGTACAGTGCGACTACTGTAGACTTCTCGGCCTATATTGCGCTATGTCACGTCAGGTTTTTCAGCAACTATAGCCTACTGCCGGTCCGCGGTGGAAGGGTCGTTCATGAGTGGTTATCATGGAGATTCGAGACCATTCAGACCAATGATATATTTTTCGCACATGTAATTTTTTTTTGGACTCCCAAAATCCCAGTTGGGGGGGTGACTGGGGGGGCAACAAGCTTTCATGGGGGGCTGTCGCCCCCCCCCACGCCCCCCTGTAGCTACGCCACTGTACATTACAATACACTGGTCTACATTTGATTGCAGACAATTAACTGCCAGACAAACTTAATTAGTAATTCCTTACCACAAGTCATATGTTTATATTTAATGTACCACTGCAGGCAGTGTATGTGAATGTTTGACAGTGCTGTATTTATGTGATTAGCAAGGTTCTTGCACTCCTATGGACCTGTTTACAAGCTTTTGATTTCTTTTAAACTCAGATGACCTTTGACCTTCACAGGAAAATAGTATCTTGTACTTAACGGTCTCCTGTGTTGATTGTAATGTGGGGTCATAACTTGTGACCAGGGACGTCGCTAGAGGGGGGTGTGGGGGGGGGTCTCACCCCCCCAATCTTGGTAAAACTGATGATAGTTGGAAAATTTGAGTGCGACAGTCGGAATTTCCGACTGTCGCACTCTAATTTTTCCGACTATCGCACTCTAATTTTCATATATTCTTGTAATTTGTGAGTGACCTAAAATTTTCAGTCAAAATTGACCTTTAATCAGTCATATTTACCACGTTTTCCTTGTCACATTGAGAAATTGTATCTCGCGATCTTTATACGCCACCATACAAAACTTCGTATGATTTTTAATACTCTAAAAAAATTCCTAATAAAACTACCGTACAACGTATACAATTAAAACGCTCGATGCTAATCTACGGAATCTTGTAAGTACCCTCAACATAAGAAACCCCACCCCATAAGGTGAAAAAAAAACAGAAAAATGTTGGATTGCTTAGTTGCTTTAACTGAGCAATTGAAAAATTTTCTGAAAAATGTTTAATTGACAACTTATCACATCTCGTGAATTGGACATTTTGCTGCAAAATGTTCAATTGTTCACTTCATTCCATCTGAGCAATCGAAACATTTTCTGCAAAATGTTTAATTGACAACTTATCCTATCTCGTCAATTGGACATTTCTTGGCAAAATGTTCAATTGTTCACTTCATTCCAATTGAGCAATTGAAAAATTTTCGGCAAAATGTTTAATTGACAACTTATCTTATCTCGTCAACTCAACATTTTTCTGCAAAATGTTTAATTGTTCACTTCATTCCAAATGCTCAGTTGGAATGAAGTGTACAATTGAATTTTTTTCATGTGAGTGATAAATAGCCCCCCCCCCCCAAGAAAATAATATTAAGCGCGCTAGGAAAAAGCACTGTTTTTTGGGGTAATTCACTATGTCGTCGAATATAATTTGTTGAAAAAAAGTTTTCCCTTTGTTACATTAACATAGCTGTTGAGGTTAGTAGTCTATGTAGCCTATCAAGAAGATAACCTATACTCAGTTGCTTACTCGCTTAACCAGAGTGATTAATAAGTTTGTGAAGTGAGGGCCAGTGGTACAAATGTACCGAAAAAAGTTCCGGAACAAAAGTGCAGTCGCGAAAGATAGGGTGTCTGACTACACTTACCGTATCGTTGACGAGTAATGCGGGGGGGGTGGGGGGTACAAGGCAGCAGTCGGAATTTTCTGGCTCGAAAACCCATCCAGTTGGAATTTCAGCCACTACACCCCC
>KN885364.1:32344-54829 GCA_000934455.1 Apostichopus parvimensis
ATGATGACATTGGAAGGTGGATGCAGAAGGAGGTGGATTAAGACGGTGGACGATGTCACCATAAGGAGGGGGGGTCGTAGGGTTAGTGGGTGGGTTATGTATTTGATATGTTCTAACTGTTTTTCTAGCCATGTTTTTCAGATGCAGAAGTAGACGGATTAAGACGCAGGGTGACAAGGATGTAAGAAGAAGGATGATGTTGGTGGATTGTGGATGCAGAAGGAGGTGGTGGATTAAGACGCTGGGCGATGTCACCAGAAGGAGAGGGGGGGGCCCAGGGTTAGTGGGTGGGTTATGTATTTGATATGTTCTAACTGTTTTTCTAGCCTTGTTTTTTCAGATGCAGAGGAAGATGGATTAAGACGCAGGATGACAAGGACGTAAGAAGAAGGATGATGTTGGTGGAAGGTGGATGCAGAATGAGGTCTATTAAGACGCTGGGCGATGTCACCAGAAGAAGAGGGGGTTCCCAGGGTTAGTGGGTGGGTTATGTATTTGATATGTTCTAACTGTTTTTCTAGCCTTGTTGTTTCAGATGCAGATGAAGACGGATTAAGACGCAGGATGACCACGTAAGAAGAATGATGATGACGGTGGAAGGTGGATGCAGAAAGATAGAATCGGATGAAGATGGATGAGGTTGCAGGAGGACGATGATAAAAGATTGATGAATACTGAAGAAGAACAAGGGGAGTCCACGAATGAAGGATCATTGAGTCGGATGAAGATGGATGAGTTTGCACACGACGATGATAAAAGCTGGATGAAGACCGCGCAAGGAAATTCATGGATGAAGACTGCACGACAATTAAGTCAGAATGTTTAAAGACGGAAAAATACAGGATTAGAAGTATAAATGCGAAAGAAGATGGATGTATTGCTATACGTATCAGAGGGAAAGGCGGACAATCAGCCAGCCATAGACCTGCATAAGTGTTTTGTTGCTACACTATATATCTTGGGGTATATGCTCTTTCACAGAACGTCATACCTCCTGTGCAATTGTATATATGCTAAATTGATGGAACAGGCATGCACGCATGCAAAATTTTTGCAAACTAAATTACCTGTATTTATAATCTGTTGAAATATGTATTCCCAAAAAATTCACGTAAATAGAGTGTGTTCCTGTAATTAAAATCACGTAAAGAAAGTCATAAACTCTTCCATGGTTTTCCCAATCAATAGAAACCAGTTTACCACTTGTCTGGAATATGAACTAACAAAATCCCTAAATTGAATTGATTGGGTTTTTAGTCCAGGAGGATTTCATGATTTTACCACATTTGTAGTAATTTCAGCAACAGTACGTTGTCATGATGGAGATATTTATTGCATCCATTTTAAATTGTTGTAGGCTTAATAGTTTATCAAAGTATTTTTACGCTTAATAAATGATTTCTTTAATATATTTATTGATGCATTCATATTTTCAATGTACATGAGAAATTTATTATATAAATTATTATATTTTCCGTTCACTTAAATTTAGGTTAAGTGAGCTTTCGTGAATATTATCCAAATATAACTCGTTTTTCGCCGGCATACATTTGTGTGGATGTGTACATGTGGGTGGGTAGTTTTCCATGCAATTGAATCCTGATATCATTTAAATCCTCATGCAAAATTATGCGTATTAGTAGTGTGAAGGAAGATGGACCGTGACTTTGTTATTATAATCAGGCTGCAATAGTGGTGCAACAGTGTTTTAATTTCTTAATAGCTGTCGGGGCATATGCTCTTTTACAGACCATAATCCTTCCTGTCCAGTTGTATGCTACAAGAATTAAAATCGGTTGAAATAGTTATGCCTAAAAAAACAATGTGTGTGTAGCAATCATGATCCACAGTTTTCCCGTCGTCAATTAAAACTTTCTCTAAGCTTGTTCAAATGAAATCATCCAAAGAACGTTTGAAACTAATACATGCATGGGTATAGAAAGGGGATTCTAGTTAAGGAGAAATTGATCATTTTCACCACATGTGTAGTTATTTTAGTCCAACTGAACATTATTATGTTGGAGAAGTGTATTGTAACCTTTCAAATTCGAGCAGGGTTATAGTTTCTCTAAGTAGGAATATTGTCTGCATTTCTTATGCTAAATATTTCATTGCAGCATTTACTTATTTCTTTAATTTGACCATTCATGCATTCATTGTTCAAATGAAATCATCCATAGAACGTTTGAAACTAATACTTGTTTGGGTATAGAAAGGGGTTCCTAGTTAAGGAGAAATTGATCATTTTCACCACATGTGTAGTTATTTTAGTCCAACTGAACATTATTATGCTGTATTGTAACCTTTCAAATTCGAGCAGGGTTATAGTTTCTCTAAGAAGGAATATTTTCTGCATTTCTTATGCTTAATATTTCATTGCAGCATTTACTTATTTCTTTAATTTGTTCATTCATGCATTCATTGTTCAAATGAAATTATCTTAGAACGTTTGAAACTAATACTTGCTTGGGTATAGAAAGGGGTTTCTAGTTAAGGAGAAATTGATCATTTTCACCACATGTGTAGTTATTTTAGTCCACCTGAACATTATTATGCTGGAGAAGTGTATTGTAACCTTTCAAATTAGAGCAGGGTTATAGTTTCTCTAAGTAGGAATATTTTCTGCATTTCCTATGCTTAATATTTCACTGCAGCATTTACTTATTTCTTTAATTTGTTCATTCATTCATGCATTCATATTTACTTATATTGGTTCATATATTTATAGTTCAATTTGTACAAGTTGGTTCAATGAAAGCTTATGTTTCCCTACATTTAAAGTTTGAATTGTTTTCTTTGCTGAGCTTCCTGAATAGTTATATAAATGTGATTCGTTTGCATTGGACAATTACAGCTTATTAAACATATTTGGTATGATACCCTGATACCAACAACAATCATGAAGCAAATATATTCAAACTTTACTGAAATATACCGTACTTCAGTCACGGGGAGGTCGGATAAACGCGACTCTACGGCCACATTTTATCATATTCTGAGAGCTCACTGTTCTTGACACTTCACTTAACCCCCCTCCCCCTTCCCCAACTCAGTCGTACCCCTCCCATCTTCCTCCTAGATGTAACCAAAGTAAACCTCTTGGTCTGTTATTAGGCTAAAATCACATATTTTTTCTATTTCCTATAATCAAGAGAAGATCTCAGTGGCCTAGAAGATCTGGAACTATATTCACGCAGTTACTCGAAATGATTTGCTATTTTAATGCGTTTACCACGAAGGGGGGGGGGGGTACACTATTGTGACTGCAACCTTCGTGAAATAAACAGCCAAATTGAGCAGGCAGTCAAAATGTTCCTTCATATTCTACGTCCCCTCCCGCTCTCTTTAAGTGATGTCCCGTCTTCAACCTATGAACCAAATTTCCACGAAAAGAGTTACAGAACCTGTCGTACAATCATGTTTCTCTCTTTCTTGATGCGGAAGGGGGAAGACTTTCATAATGATTGTAATGGTAGGATTATATTCATTCTGTATCGTACTGATGTAGCACCCCAACAGGTTGTAACTAGCCGAGCGGATGTGGGTTCGATAGGGCCGCTGTCGGCCACTCTATGTCAGGATCAATGTGGGGCAACTACAAGTTAACACAACCTGAACCAATAAAACACGAACATATAAATTAAATTTTGTACTACCAATAAATTTAATAAAAAACCGCTGCCCACCTTGGGCAGGTGTCTACAAACAAGGGCGTAGGAACCGGGGGCGCCAGCCCCCCAGTGAAAAATATGGGGGCGGAAGTATCATTCCGCCCCCCCCCCCCCCGCTCCGCAAGTCAGAAAACACCTTTTTCATTTCCAAATGAGAAAAAAATCTCATTTGGAGCACCAAATTGCATCTAAGGCCAGGTGAAAATGCAAAATTATTTATAATGGAGTGGGTGTTGAAAGTGTGCTATATTGCACCAAATTGCATCTGAGGCCACCTGGAAATGCAAAAAACTCCAAATTTTAGACCCCTCCCCCAGGCCGGCCATCAGTCTTCAGCCCCGCCCCCCCCCCCTCACCCAAAAGTACCTTCCTACGCCACTGTCTACAAATATCCAAGTTATATATATATTACTTGAGGTCATCGTAGTGACCCCCAATAAGAATGTAGCAAGGTAATAATTAATACTTTGCCAATAGGCAATTAATCACTAACAAAGTTAATGATAGAAAGAAATAAACTGCCCTAATCTGTTCCCTATAGAAATAATCTGAAATAATATGTTCCCTATAGAACCAATATTGAATTAATAACATTTCAAATCCACATAAATCTCAGCTGATAATTTACATAAATAATAATGGAGACGTACCTGCGAAGTCCGTGTCCAAACGTATAATTACGAGTCCTAAGTCTACACAATACGTAGGCGTTGCCTCGGGGAAAATTCAACCCGAATCGAAGCCATCACCGAGCCACAAATACAAGAATAATCCCGCAGGGTGAAGCGATAATATCGTCCGACGCAAAAACCTTGTTCCCAGGTAATAATTTAAAGGGATTCAGACAAACGTGGAAATACGCCCACAATATTATAAGGACTCGGACTTGCCCAAGCTATGATAAAAGAACATTTACCGTACTTAACGAACTGGCCAAAGGACCTCACTGGGCAGCGGCTAACACCAAAAACATAACACACTTTTGGAAACCAAGGCTTGCAAGTACAAATACTGATTCGAAACCTCGGATCTTCGCGTGGCTCGAACATTCCACATAGCTACGAAGGAACCAGACTATTGTCACGATAGCTGGACAACTGAAAGGGAGACGGAAACAAAGTAATAAAATAGCATGTGAAACTACAACAATTCACTATACATTTAAAAGATATTAGATCAAACAGACCCCCAAAGAACAATAAAACAATACACACAAACAGGACAACTACTCCAGCAGTGATGCCAGCTATGTACGGAGGCGTTTAAGTGACGCTCCTCCGGGCGGCGAGTATTTTTTTACTAGAACGCTAGAACAAATATTGCGCAACAACTGCCGTATTAGGAATCTAGGCCCCCGCCCATATTTATTATGTACATCAACTCCAACAGAAGAGAGTTTGCATACACTGTATACTTGTATTGCTCTTATTAAATCCCTAGTAGCCGTTTGAAAAGGACTTCTAAAGGCAAAAAATGCGAGTACATTTATATTTCTTATTCCAAATGTACTGTAGTGGTAGAGTTTAAAAAAATCTGCAACATTTGACATTTAATTTCTCAATAAAGAAGCTGAAACAGCACATGAGAGGTGCATAGAAAGTTGACCTTTTTAGTTATATATTCAATGTGAGTGAACCATATCAGTAGCTTAGGAAGTTTGCCAACATTGAGCATTTAGGGGGAGGGGGGGGGCTGAGATTGATTTCCTCAAAATTAGTGTGTAAATAGGGATATTCAATGGGCCCTAGTCAAATTATTGCAGGGGCTCAGCCCCCCCCCCCACCCCCTAAGCCTATGTATTACAGGCACATAGCCAGAGATTTGTCATGCGGAGGTTAAACTTGTTTTTCTGATCAGGCCCACAGAAGGGTTCCGAAGGGGTCCCCTCCCACTTTAGTGCTATCTGCCACTAATATCAGGTAGCCGACGCCAAGGTCAGCAATTTGCCCTCAATATTGGGGGGGGGGGTATTAAAGCCATTGAGTCGCCCATTAAAATGGGGGCATACCCCCACGATCGACGATGCCAAACTGGGTAACCGATGCCAAAACCGAGTAACCAACGTCAAAACCAGGTAACCGATGCTAAAGCTGGGTAACCGATGCCAAAACCGGGTAACTGCCACCAATACTGGGTAACCAGCACTAAAACTGGGTGTCCGAAAAACGCATGCAGGTAATCGCCTAGTATTTAATATATTTCATCGGGCCCGTGTATTCATATTATTGGTTTGGTAAAACACACAAAAAGCATGATTTATAAAGTACATAACTTAAAATTCCAGTTATATGTTTATTTTCAAAACAACAGATATACATAGACAAATAATAATTTATATATCATAAAAATACTTATATATAATAATTGTGCTGGCAGACGGGGTAAAATACTGGCATTGTCTTTCGTTTCTTTGTTTCTCATGATATCATTTTGACTTCCGTCCAGAAAGTTGTATCCATTAAACCTTTCTCAAATATGTTAAGGGGCTGAAAATTAACCTTTGCTTGTAACATTGTATCACTTTAATGCGGCCAAATGGCGGGAGTACGTATTTGTAAAGGAATAACCAGAATATGTTTTTAATGGCATTATCCATCACTGCGGTCTGCTTTGGAAACGGGTCGTAGTTACAGCGAGTAGTATCGAAACCTGTTCAGGATGATAAACACTTCCTGTTGAGGGTAGTAGCACCGCATGTTTAGGGCAGTAGAATCACTTGTTTAGGGTAGAAGCACCTCCTGTTTAGGGTAGCAACACCTCCTGGTTAGGGTAGTAGCATCTCCTCTTTAGGGTAGCAACCCCAAACGACACAAAAGGTCCTTTTGGCGTTCCAAGTATTATCTTGCTGGGAAATGCCCGGGAAAGGCCTTCAATTGATAAGCGGATCATGATACAAAAGAAAAGGCTAAAATGGTCGGTATAGTCTTCCTCTTTAAATGATATTGTACGTATGTAAACAGTGTTTATCACAACTTACAAGTACATTGTGGTTGACAAGATGGATTAATGTATGTATGTATGTATATTAGATACTCGCGAAGAAGCCTCATTGGCTTATCAAAGCCGCAAGCTGACCGAAGTCAGTCTCTTAGATTCATATTTAACGTCCATGATTATGAATTGTTAATTGTCAACAACTCTGTAACTGAGAGATAGATATAATTGAGAGAAAGCATTAAGTTAATCGAGTGGATAACAGCTCAGTTGATATATGACGAAAAATTTAATAGACTTCACGACAGTGTAGCTATATAGCATATTTTGAATGGTATACGCATTTGCAGACGTGTTGCACGTCGAGGATCGTACGCTGATATCATGTATGGAAATGTTATAAACTTCACGTAAACTACAGAGCATCTTTTGGGTTTTCTATTGTATGTTAAGAACTGACTTATAATGAACTGCATGTGCGGTTGAATAACCACAGTTGTTTACACGGTTGATTTTTCAAAACTTCGAAAAGAAATCCAGAAATACAACTAGAGTTGGACAAATATAGCAGTGGTTTTTATTTCTTTTTTCACGATCTACGATATATCAACATTAATTTGGTCAGTCACCACGGAAGGCTATTACAACCATTCGCATTGCCAGCTCGTACCATAACATCGTGGCTAGATTTGATTAGCCTACGTGACACAGTATACTCCTTAGTGCCATCAAAACTTTTAAAGTAAGAACCTTGCATGTATGTACAGTACAGTATCTATGCAATGTACCGTACAATATCTATGCAATGTACTGTATAGTATGCAATGTACTGGATATTATCTATGCAGTGAACTGATGTATAGTATCTGTGCAATGTACTGTATGCAATGTACAGTACAGGAATACAGGAAGACAGGAACAGAGATATTAGATGCAGAAGAGTGACGTACATGGTTTCAAAGTTGGTGTTTGCGGGGGTCGGATATGCCTTAACGCATGAGGTTTTGTTTATAATTAGCTTGAATATCCCCCCCCCCACCCCACCACACCCCTTATTGATGGAAGTGGATAACCATGATCTCCCATCTTGCCATGCAGAGTCTTCCGAGCAAGGTTATGTCAGTCCCCACTAACTCCTTTAGAGAACGACCACGGAACAAAACTTGGTCCAGGTTATATCATCCTCAGCCTGAGCGAACGGGTAAGAAATTTAATGTGTACAGAGTTAGCCGGCCCCTCCTCCCGTCCCACTTATCTTCACATACACACCTTTTTGTTTCACTTCCAATATGGCAGCACGGTGCAAGTTTTTACCGCCCGCCAGTAAAGATTTAGTTACATCATTGATGAATTGAATTCCAGCCACGTGGTAGCCTATACTTAAATTGCAATCTCGCTATATGACATTATGTATTCAGTTATTGTAGTTAGCCTAAATATATGCTTCTCATGTTGCACTTTTAATGTAAGGAATCACCTATGTATTTGCAGCTGATAAACAATCATGTTTTAATTTTACGGAAAGCCAGCAATAAAATGCCACCAGCAACATAAGATTCGCAGTGATATAGTAGGAGATTCATTTCGTCATTTCTGTATTAAATACGGTAACGGTATCGTTGATATAACTTTACGTTATGACCGTTAACCAGATCATTTAACTACTATTATAAATAAATAATTTAAATTCAACCATATTATCATGTTTACACATATTGCATTATTCAAGTTACTTAGTCACGGAGTCATTTGAATCGTTTTTTTTTGACTCGTGTACATTGGGGCTTTAGTTACCGGACACGGGCCCCAATATATGACAAAAAGACTCCTTAGCTCCGCACTACTCCAGCAATGACCAGTACCTGTTGAGGGGACAATTTTTGATGTGATCCTTCTGAGAGATAGCCTACATTAGGACGTGCATTGGCAGATTCACGACAGGGGTCAACAATCATGGCAACTAGCTTTTATAAACCTAGTCAAATTTGTCTTGGTGTTTTCTGAAACCTTTTGTGTTTGTTTCATCGGTAAATGAAACTTGTCAATGATAATTCATGTTCTTAATTTCATTTTTGCCTTGTTGTTAACTCGATCAGCAGTGGCGTCGCCAGACATTTCAATCTTGGGGGTACAGGGTGGGGAGTGGGCACAACACTTAATTAGGGAGGCATAATGTTTATTTGTGAAAGCCGTCATGGTGGAGGGGTCTAAGGGAGGGGTCCTCCTCCCCTTTGTGAAATTTTTGATTAATTAATGGTACTAAGATGCAATCTGGTGATATATTTTGCACTACTTGAAGTAACTTTATGTTGAAGAATTTTCGGGCTTTGTCTGTCCGATATTTATGTTTTTAATTGAGGCGGATAAAAAAGTTATTCAAAAATGGAAATTAACCCTTTTGCTTTGATCATGTGTTTAAATAATTAAGGGTCATAAGATGCAATTTGGTGCTATCTGGTGATTATCCATTATGAGAGGACAAAAAGATGTTTTCGTTTGTATAGCTTGATACTTCTTAACGCTCCTTTATGTAGAGATGATATAGTGGTCAAACAATGTACACATGTTTCCAAACAAACCGCAAACTTTGTTTCGAATTACGCTTTCTGTCAACTTGTCAAGTTCCGTACGGCGGGCTTCTGCCTGCGTGCCGGGTTTAGGGAAAGTTTACAACGTGAGGAAGAGTGTTGCAAATTTAAATTTAAATTCAAGCAGGGTAGTGAAGTTTAAGCACTAGCTGTTCACGCCGGTCCCTCTGTAACCTTCCTTGTTAGTGAAAAAACAACTGGTTATTGTGATGGTTGGAGGAAAGAAGTTTTACTGATGATCATAATACGTATCGTCCTTTGTAAACAAAAACTGTTTGTTTGATTTTTTTTTAACACTACAAATCGCATCTGGGGTGGAGGGCCCTATTTTTGGGGAGGGAACGTGCCCCCCCCCCCTCTCAGGCCACCCCTTGGCGACGCCAGTGTCAATCAGGATTTGAACGCACCTGTGTATCAGGGAGCTGGCATCGGCATTGCTAGTGACCGAGCTCTGTACTTTTTGATACCAAAATTGAATTGTACGATTATCAAATAGGGAATATTTTTTTTGAGTATAAATAAATTTATTAAAGGAGTGGTAATGAACTCTGGTCAAGACTGTAGTGTGGATTGAATATATTTTTTTTTGTTATCTCTTGTGACCAGAGTTTAAAATTAGTTAAAAGCAGAATATACACCGAATACTTTTTCTTACAATATAATGGAAGAATCCAACATGGCAGCCCCCTTAGTGGAAAATCTGAAATTTCTGTAATCCGTACCGTGGTAATCATCTTCTGTGTAGACTTTCAATGAAGTCATTTGAGGAAATACTGGCAGAAGCTACCGAAACAGCCCTAAACCATACGACTTAAAGTGAGGATACATAATGCTGATAATTATAATATTTGCAAATGGCTCACGGTTAAGATAAGTTTAACCTTCCAGTGAAGCCTAACATATTCTAATACTAATATTTAGGCCAGGACATAGGCCTAGCCTTACTCAAGCAAGTGACATGAGACTACCACTGCGCAAATACGTTCAGTACAGCATGGTCTGAGCTAGAATTTCATATGTAACCTAGGAAGGCTTAAAACCTTCTTTAAATAAGTATACCGAAGCTAGTCATAATCAATAACCTAATGGCCATTTTTATTATTATTACTAGCCTATACTACTCACTAGTCTATGGTTTTATTACTATTTTGTGCAGTTATTATGTATTGGTTAGGCAATATACCTAATTGTAAACGTAATTGTTATGACCTGTCGGCTAATGTTTTTAACACTAATATCGCTTCAAAAAGAACAAAGCAGATCAAAGTTTGGGTTCCTTGCCTCAGGTAGTGAAGTGGGATTTCAGAGTGCGTGTGAAGTAAGTATTACACTTGGGTCATAATTTCTGTGACCTCAAGAGAGACAGATAAACTTGGAAGGGACTAAGGAACACCCTTTTGGAAGTTTGGCCCAAAAATGTATTTATAAGAAAATAGCTGACCTAAAATTACATTTTAAACCTTTGGCTACATTTTTGTTATACATTAGTTACTGCAGCGAAAGCTAACTGTTAAGTGTCTAGAAATGGATTAGAGTTGTAAAATGTGGCAATTGATGATATAACATGGTAAACGCTTGACAATTGACAACACAGATGACTTTTGCCATGACATATTTCAGTTCTTAGAAGCATGCAGCCAGGACCCTCATCAAATAACCCCATGGATGATACAAAATGCCATCTTTTTTTGTACTTCCATAGGTCATTTTAACAGCAGTTTGGACAGTTTAATACCCCAGAATACACACAGTACTCAATACATTGAATCATTCTAGACAGCAATAGATTCATACAGTGCATTCACTGCTACTTTTTCATGTCACTCCAAAAACTTTCTTTACTTGTTTGAAATCAAAAAAGTGCCATGCACATACATCACCTCTAATTAATGCAGTCACTGTTAATTCTGTATTCTGTTTGTATTTTTTTTTTTTTTTGTATTGTTCCTTAATCCCATTGTAAGAAGCAAGAGGAAACTGCACCATCGGTTACCCTAAAGTTGCAACTGCAAAGTTGCACCCATGTTCCCTTTAATTTTACCCATTTATGCTGCTGGACCCCCAAACCGCTAGCCCACGTATGGCATATTGTCATGCTACTTTTCAAAACAACTTTGGGCCCTGCTTGATGGATTATTGCAACCAACAGGTCCCACTATATAGTGTAAAGATATTAGGTCTCATATCTAGTGAAAGCTGTATTTGCAACAAAATAAGTCACAGATAGCTCAATTTTGTAGAAAACTCAATTGTACAGCAATATCTGACAGGGACTGCACTTGACCATTTCTCATATTGATTCCAAGATTAGGTTACGTTCTTTTTACTCCTCAGATTTTGGAAATGGAAGCCGGAAAATGAAAAGGCACACGAGGTCATCAAGACGGAGCACAGAAGATGCCATGGTTGCTAGCTTCGGAAAGGGAGAGAGATCTACGAGATCTCGAATGTCCTCTGATGACCTAATCATCCCTGATCTTCCAAAACAGACGAGAAGCCGCAAGCATTCCTCCACTGATAAGAAATCGGAGCTATCAAAAGACAGCATAGGTAAAAGGAGACATCTCAGTGGGAGTAGCAAACACAGAACAAGATCTCATAGTGGATCGGATCTCTGGGTTGGAGATACCTCCCCCAGGGGTGCAAAGGGAAGTAAACTTAATGCTAATGCTGAAACCAGCACAGCAAAAGATGGCACACAAGGAAACGTTGAGAAAAAGCAAACAAATGTCAGTTTCTCATCGAGTGGTGTTCAAATACCAAAAAGAGCCTCTAAAAGTACGACAGACAAACTCAGGTCAAAGGAAAGTCTTAAAACGACAGACCACAGTGCGGAAAGCAACCGGGATAGTGTACTTTTGAAACCAAGTACATCTGCTTTATCGGTAACCGAAAGAACTACACAAAATTCAGACAATAATTTATCATTAAAGCATTCAAATAGTGATGAGACCAAATGTGATCAACTTACTGCTGACATTCAGAATGATCTGCAGCAATTGTTACCTAACAAAACCAAGCTTACCAATAAAAGTCCCCCTCCTACTTTGCCAAACTTTGGTGTTGATCTACACGTACCTGACGAGCCCTCAGAGTTAGCAAGCAATAACACTAATAGAGATAACATTACCCTAAAAGCTGGAAAAATGGATATCAGCTCTAAGGGTTGTGCTATATTTAATGAGCCCTACAGTCAGTCCCTCTCAGGAAATGTTGCAGTGAAAGAAAAGATGTCCTTATCGCGGAGGGTGAGTAGTCAGAGGAAGGGCATACCCAGAGAAGAACCACAAGATGTTCTACCATCTGCCAACAAATCATTAAACCCACTGGCAACGACTATGCAAGCAGATTCCAAAGACGATATACAGGAGACTAGCAAACGAAAACTATCGAAAGAAAGCGATGTCGAGACAGGTAATGGCAAAGAAGACGTTGCTTCCGACCAGAAGAGGAAGCGGCATCGATCATCCTCACGAAATTTAACGACAGAGTTTGATAATAGTTTGAAATATCAATCCGGAACATCTTTAATAGAGGGTGGTTCATCAGCAAACTCAGGGAAACAAATAACAATAGAACAGAACAGAACAACAGTTAAAGAGCTTTCAAAGGAGCATAATTTGGTTGCCGATGTGCCTACGAAAGAAAGTAAATTATCAAGTAAGACAGAGGGTCAGGTAACGTCAGATTCCCCTTCCAATGCAAGCCAAACTCTGGCAGTGGGTCAGAGCGAACTTATCACATCAAAGGCAAACAGAGCAAAGAAAGAAGAGATGCCTGTTTTGGCATCTTGTAGGCAAGAGAGCAAGCCTCCAACTCCACCACAGGAGATATCCAAAGGAGTTAATAATGTTCCATGTGCTGAATTAAAACAATCAGATCTTATAGCTGCTGCAAGTGCTGAAATTACCACGGATAGAACTGATAGCGCATCAACAAGTCGCAGAGATTCAACTTCAGAGGAATTGTTTGCAAACTCAAATTCAGAAGACACCAGTGCAACATTACTAGGTAAGGAGAGACATCTGGCTGGACCCTCTGTAGAAGATAGTCTAAGACCGGAAATACTGCGAACCAATGAAGGAATGATCGATCCTGGGATGTCGTTGGTAGATAGCAAAGTCGAAAGCCTGAAGCAGCAACTAACGTCGAGCGATGTGGGCTACGAGGCCTCCGAATGGAGTCAAGAAGTAAATGAAGGAGAACCATTCTTCTTTGAATCGGACCACTTGGCCCTTAAGGGGAATAAAGAGTGAGTCTTGAAATTATATCACAAGTTTTGAAAAGTAACATTTTCTGCATTCCTACTCCAGTGTCTTTCGTTCTCATTTCCACTCAAGTTTAATAAGTTTTAAAAATTGTTTTCCATCATGTCAAATTTGTGTAGATGTTCTGCAATCCTGTATCTAGGAAGTAGTCATTTTGCATATATACTGAATTGTGTATGCTCAATTGCATGAATTTTGCATATACCTAAATGCGTTTTCCATATATATCCCAAATTGCATTTTGCATAGATACTTAATTGCGTTTTTAAATTCTTTTTTTTCATTGAATGTTTATTGTAATATTTAAACTACAGAAGAAGCGCACTAAATTCCTGAAAACTGCATCTGGTATAGTATTAAGCCAATAAGGGATAAAGAAGATGGTTCCTTAGTTCCATTTCTGACTGTCTGTTAATAGTTAACATTTACTTTTTTCTTACCTCTTCCACCCAGCTATCGAATGTTGCTACGGACATTGACTACTCTTGAGGCTCAAAGGAAACAGGCGACCCAAGATCTTGAAAGTTTGGTGAATAAACAAAAACAGGCCCTCTCAAACCCCATCAGTTTTGTCAATAAAATACAGCATAATGTAAGTAAATGATTATTTTATAGTTTTATACTACTATACATTTATATATGTAGACATATATATTAAAATATATCTATATGCATTTGCCTTGGTCGTTTATATCCATTTCATTTAACTAAAGTCTACTCAAAGAATCTCTTTTGAGATCCGGCCTTAGGATTCACAAATGATTTCTGGTTGGTTAGCATCATGATAATCTCTAGAGTAAGGCAAACATGTCACCAAAACAGGACTAACATTGTTTGATACAGGTGGCAAAAGTCTACAGTGGATAACACAAGCTTCCCTACCCGTTTCGAACATCTGGACAGATGGTCTGTGTCCATGGCCATGAATATATGGTTAGTGTAACCGAATATACAGCAGGAGGCCCAGTTCTAATCCTGACAGAGGCTGGAAGTTTTTTCACTGTTCTGGATTTTCCAACTCATTACCATTTCAAAGCAAGGAAATTCTTGATATTGTTTATACTATTGTATAGTGGAAAAGGAGTGAAGTTTAATTTATGTGCAGCAAGAGTTGTGTAATAAAAGTACCACCAATGAATGGAACTAGCTTTTTTAAAGGGAATACTTTTTCCTTCAAGGAATTACTCTGACACTTGTTCGTCTTTCTACACCAATAGGTAGATTTACATTTGCCAGTCTCTCAGCGAGTTGTTCCTCTTCCTGAAGTTAACTGGGAGGCCTACCTGGGTAAACCAGAGAACTCAGAGTTGCTCCTGACAGTTGCAAACCAGAAAATTAAAACCAGACCCAGCAATTCAGCATCAGGTGAGTTTTCGTCAACAATATCACGGGGTGTCATAATGGAAGTTAGTATGTGTCTGTGTCAGTTACTGGCAAAAATGAGAGGTAAACTTTATTTTGTTATAATCAGGCACAGAAAGTGAATGAATGATTGAATCAATCAATCAATTAGTCAATTACTGTGTCAATCCATAAAGCAATGAATAAATCAAATCTTACAATGAAAAATGGTAAATAATCGGGTGAGTTTCATCAACAAAATCTACTGGGCATCATAATGGAAGTTAGTATGTGTGTCTGTGTGTCGATTACTGGCAAAAATGAGAGGTAATCTTTATTTTGTTATAATCAGGCACAGAAAGTGAATGAATGATTGAATCAATTCAATCAATCAGTCAATTAATGTGTCAATCCATAAAGCAATGAATAAATCAAATCTTTCAATGAAAAACGGTAAAAATTGATCTCTTTGTGAACTTTCTTCCACTACAGTCAACAATCACCAAAACTGCCTTTGCTGCAAGAAAGGTGCAAATCAGCCTTGCCAGAAGTTGGAAAATCATGTGGCTTCGACCTCATCGCCAGCATCGACATCAGGGGTAGGGCGTTAATTAACGAGTAATGCCATTAATTAACAAGTAATGCTATATGTGAGGGGTAAGGCTAGGCCTATGCCCTGGCCTTAATGTTACTAGAAACCATCTTGGGAAAGGAATTTGTCTGCTCTGAAGTTCAATTTTCATCTTTCCTTCGTTAGCATGGACTAGGATACATGTGGTCAAAGTATTTTTTTCTTCTGTCCTCGAGAAGGTCTCCAAAACCTTGATGATGCGGCATGCCGAACCCTGCTATATCAGAGCAAAGATTTTAAAATAATATAAACACTGAATGATCGAAAGGTAAAACATGAAACTTCCGGGGTTGGGACTTTGTGTATAAGTGGGAATTTTCTTCTGTCCTAGAGAAGGTCTTCAAAACCCTGATGATGCGGCATGCCGAACCCTATTATATCAGACCAAAGGTTTTAAGAAAATATAAACACTGAATGATCGAAAGTAAAACATGAAACTTCCGGGGTTGGGACTTTGTGCATACGTGGGTCTACCTTTAGTATGACATATGGACAATAAGTATGTAGAAATTTCTTATCTCTTTAGTTCCCATGTAACATAATGTTTCAGTTTTCGTCACTGAAGCAGTACATTCCTATATAGTGTTGTACCAACCTTGTTGGTAATACCAAATTTCACCGTTGCTCGCAAGATCGATTCCGTGCCTACCCCAGGACTAGGACCTCCCATGGTGAAAATACTTTTTACACTTTACAACTTATTGCTCCAGGTATGACTGGGCAAATTCTCGTTCAGGTTTTTCTTTTTTTCTTTGTCCATTTTATCAAATTTAAAATCAGTATTCAGGTATCTTGACAATGAGTATCTTAAAGGGATGAGGAATCGTTAACAAGACCGTCAGGTTTGTAGTTACTTAATTTGTGTTTCCAAAATGTTGTTTTTTCAGACAAATTCAACCAAGGTAAAACCAGAGTCAAAGTCTGAAACGTTTAATCTTCCCTGGACAAATCATGAGCAGGTGAGAAGAAAATATGAGACTTGATTTACCAGCATTAAACAGTAAAAAACAAGGTTTTTTTTTTTCAAGTTTCAAGTTTTATTAAAAATCCAGTATAAATACATGAAAGTACATATTTATAAATAGGATATGAAAAACAGTTAAGAGTTATAAAGCTTAAAATAGCATGTACTGTATGTACAAATAATAAATCAAAACTTAATAAATGAATTAAAGTAGGTTTTGTGGAACAACACCCTCAATAAATATGGCAGCCCTATAAACGAAAGAATTTTAAAACGTACAGTTCGAAATTTTGGCATGATTGTCCTATTTCTCAAATTATAATTAGTCTGTTGAAGAAGTGACTTCAGCTCGTTATGGAGTCGGTGTTTCTTGTCTCTATGAATTTTATGAGAAATCCTTTTAAAATCTCTCAAGTAAGATGTAGGAATTCAACTTGGTGCATCGGTGTCAATGAATTTAGAAGTCTTTAATTCATGCAGTATTTCATGTATTATCACAAAATAATAACTAGCTACATATAACGTAGAGCATGGGGAAGATTGACATTTGACAAACATTTCAAACCATTGTAAACAGAGTGTTTATGTATCAAAACATTTCATGAAATCTTGTCACAAATTCCACAGCAAAAGTTAGAAGACTTGCTAGTGAAATTTCCAATGGAAGCCGTTGAAGCACGAAGGTGGGAAAAGATTGCTAATGAGCTGGGAAACAGGACACCGCTGCAGGTAGGTTCTTTTCTCTTATTTTTTTTTATCAGCCAAAGGGGAACAACTTTTCCAGAGTTCTAATCCAGCCCTCTCACCCCTATTTTGTGGGGAACCTTACTTCACTTCAGTTTGAGTCGGTTCTGAGTCAGAGACAGTCGTCTGTATTAAAAAGGTATCTGAACTTTAGCTGTTACCCAAAATGGAAGCATGTTCCTTTAGCATGAGATCTGTGAACTGAATTGAAAGTAACTGTTCAAATTGTCCGAACATCATCAAGGAAAGAGAAAGAGACACTTAATTTGGAAGGTAAATTAGATGTAAGTATAACTTGCATCATTTGTTGCCATTAAATGTGAATCTGAAGAGTTCAGAAGGAGGTCTGGACATAATTCTACGAGGTTTAATGCCCGTTATGTTTAGTTTGTCAGATTTCCGACTGATTAAATGTTGTTGTTCTCTCCAGGTGGCTAGCAGAGTGCAAAAATATTTTATCAAATTGACTAGAGCTGGGCTTCCAGTGCCAGGCCGACTACCTCACTCTGTGCATGTGCCAGGAACCAAAAAGGTAATCAGTCCCTATGTTTTCCTTATTTGTATCAAATTGCCGTTAGCCGGTATGGTCGGTCTTACTTTCTGATTTAGGTGTAGCAAGCAATTACTTCAAACAACCCTAAAAATATGAATTTACCTCAGAGGCCTGTTGTGAACTATGCACAAAAGCTAATGGAAGCTCTTAATAAAATGTTTTGTTAGAATTTCAAAGACAAAAATAAGAGAAAAAAATCTGTAACTTTGCATGAAAGTACATCATGGTCAATTTTATAGAATGCATTGATTATAGGAAACAAGGGCAAATTCTGTACTCCATTAATAGGAGCTGAGCAAAGGGTGTACTGAAGGTACCCACTTTCCATCAGCTTGAGTAGATATCTAGAAATGAAAAGACTTGCTCGACTTTCAAGCTCTTGATTTTTGTTTTTTTGCCAACACTTTGTAAATTGAATAATATTCCCCTGGTACCAAGTAGTAATATTGAACACCCCTGTTAGTACAAAGTGTAATCACTTCCTTCATACTTTTCTTGGCAGAATCGACGCACTTACCCGTTCATGAGACCGATGCCGTCAACCTTCCTCCAGTCAGTCTTACCGCCAGTCTACATGAACGATAACGACAGCTGGGATTCCATGGATGTGGACCCGTACCTAGACGATGAACCCTCGGTTAGTATACTGGGATACTTAGAAGTCAAACTTGTAGCCATTTTGAATTTTACATTCCAAGATCCCTCGTAAGGTATTTAATTCTTGCCTGGCTTTAGCTGGTCTATACAGTTTACAACAGGGTGGGAGTTTGGGGGCGGATGGTAGGTTGGTCGTAAACTGGAGTCAATTCGGACTAGAATCTATGACTAGCTTTTTACCTTGTGTCGTTTAAATTCCAGGATGATGAGAGTATTTCACCAGAAATGCAAGATTCTGAGGAATACAGGGAACTTAGAAAGCTACGACAGATGAAAAGAGAGAAACTTAGACAGCAAGTAAGTGGTTTATGGTTTGATGTAAGTATTGACTCCATAATATGAAATGAATGAAGGAGTCAGGTAAAATAAGACTGTACTATGTGTTGATGCAATGTTAAAGTTTAATATGTACAATGCTTAGTGCAAACACCACTAGTGGGATAGTTACAGGATACTACAGGATTGCCTGTTTTTTTTTTGGATATAAGTGTGTTTTTGCTCTTGCACCTTTGTTTCAAACCAAAATTCTGGTCCTGTGGGAAGAAGCAGGGAGCGACAAAATTCTCTTTAATGCTTGTGGAAAGAAAACTGCTTGATATGTATTCATGTTGATCCATTATCATTGTTCTCAAATGAGCTAACATGTGGCTCTGGCCACTCTAGTGGTCAAGGTACAACAATCATCTTTATATTATACATAATATTCTGGGAATGTTTTATGGTCATACCTGCCACAATCTGGTTTTTCTTTTACCGGCTATACAAAAGCAAAATTGCAGATACAAACATGATTATTGGTACTGGTTTCTCCCTAAGGTCACCTCTATAGTAGTTTTGGTTTTCCAACGAGAAATTTTCTCTGCTTATACCGTCGGGAAACCTTTACAAAGTAGCCCTGATATTTGCAATCTGGCCAAATTACTTTGACATAAATTATATAAGTCAAGAAGCTAAGAGAGCCATTGTGCCAGTTTCACATATTAATCACTAACATCTCTGCTTTTGGACAGTCCAGAATGTAGATAATTTTTGCTAAAATATTCTTCCATTCTCTGTGTCTGTTAGTCTCAGATGACTCACTCAGGATTTCAGTGTGACGGCTGTGGCATCGAGCCCATCGTAGGTACGAGGTGGCACTGTGGTGACTGCCCCAGTAGTACCTCTACTGACCTCTGTCAGAAGTGTATGGATAAGTAAGTCTTCAACTAAAATTGTGTTTACTACTTGTAAGGTAAATTTTCAAGTTCATCAGATTAAATTTGCTGAGCGGCCTTTTCATAAAGCAGTTTAAAGTAAAAATACGCAAAATAGTCGGGTGAGCAGTCAAATGGTAAGTTTTGTATTTGCAAAGAAAAGATTACTTACGCAAATGGTCCAAGATGTAAGGTTTAAGAAATTCCATGAAATAAAAAGCATACCACTCATTAGAATTATCCTCAGAACAGGTATTGCCCATGCTACCAGTGGCTTGATAGAATGCACAAGTAGCTCAGAAAAACAAACAGGACTTGTAATCTTAACAATAATTTTTTATTTTATTTTAGGCCCTCTCCTTTGCTCTTTTATTACCTCATGTATAATCCAGTTTATTGTTTGCTAGCATTATAATGATCTCATCTCTTTGTTTGGCAGAGATGATTATAAATCAATTGTTCATTCAGGATCGCACCACCTGGAGCCGATTCGTTTCAAAATGGAGGCAATGTACGTGGATAATGACTATACCAGTTTTCAACAGCAACGGGGTCCATACAACTATTTAGATCCTAATTACAACCCAGAAAGTCAACCTGCTTTGTGATGTGGTAGTACTTACTCTTCCATCTGAAATAGAAGACATGGTGAAAGATTAAACAACAAACAGCCATCGGTGGTTGGCAAGTACTACCAGGACAAGAGCAGATATATAAAAGGCAGCTGGTTGGGTTTTGCAATATACCTTCTCCTGCCACATGAAATGTGTGACGTTATAAACACTGTTCGTTAGATATGGTCGTAGAGTTCAAACAAATGTTCCCATACGTCAAGAAGTCTTCTCACCAGCGGAAACGGGCACCGCCACATATGACTTTATAGCTGCAAATGTTCAATTAAGAGATATATCAATGTCCAGTCTAATTTGCCAAAAAAGCCAGAGACGAAAATTGTCTGTATCGTGAAGTGATTTTGGAAAGAAGAAAGTTATTTCATAGTTAGTGTGACGTGGAACATTGCAATAGATGTTGGATTTCAGAAGAACCAGATCTGATTGAAGGTTCGATAAGTCTTACAGTAAAAACCTAAATAATGATGAGTTCTTAAGTTAGAGGGGTACCAACAGTTTATGGAGGGGCACAAATAATTTAAGGAGGGGACAATAGTTATGTTTTGTAACTTGTTTTTTTTACATGTGATAATGACTTAGATTCGGTGGGGGGGGGGGTGGGGGAGGGAGTTACAAAGTAGTCTGCAAGGGGGAGGCACGGCCCTCCTGAGTCCCAGCCTGGCTACGGGCCTACCTGGATTCTCTGGACACATTGGAACCGGAGGTCGTTCAGATATGAAAATATCTGAAAATATCAAATGATATTTGTCCCAAAAAAGTAACAAGATTGTAATAATTTAAAAAGTGAAGAAAACACAGCTGCTTTAAATATTTTCATATTCACTTCTCACTCGACTCAAGTTTTAAGTCATCATCAATCCACACCTTGCATATTTTGTAATATTAAAGTAAATGGAAACAGTTGAGGGTAAAAAATTATATCAAGTAACACTGTGTGCTAACATTAGGTTGATTTTGCTTCAGCCTGTGGCCCTCATCAGGGTACAGATATTAGGTTTGGTTTGATGCGCCTTAGTAGTTAAACAATAGCTTTGGTTGTCAGTCACTTTGACATGTATGAGCAGTACTCGTATCAGATGGATAAAAAACCAAGGAGTTAATCATGAAGATGGTAGTCTAAATCTTGTTAGCTCATCAATGTTATCAGTTGCTTCAAATTAACTTGCAGTGTCCACTAGAGTATGTATTGTGATGGGAAAGAAAATGAGAACTGAGTTTCAGTTTTTTTTATGGGCAGATTAGAATGGTTGACAGTCAATGCCTATTTAATATGTTAGGTCATGGTAACCGTCTTTCTTAATCTGTTTGCCCTGAATTTGCTACTAAATGCATCTGGTTTTACCTCATCAGTTCTCTTTGGTAGGCTTTTCTTGACCAGCCCCTCCCCATCACCCTCATCAGAACCTATCCATACTTCCCATCCCTATGTTGTTTGTGTGTTTGTCTATAAACTCATTAACACTTAGGTCATTTATCATTTTAAAAATAGCAAACAAATATTGTAACTTTTATGAAAGCAAACTATTTTACATTAAACATCAGCTTTTAGGCTAGGCCTACAAAAGTATAACACTATTAGATATGCCCAAGCCTAGCCTTGATGGAGCTATTATTTATTACTGTTATGATAAGAGACTGTTATTTCTTCCAAATTAATGTTTGAACTAATTGTTTTCATTCAGGTGTAGACCTATCATTCAGATTTTATGTCAGATATTTCAATGAGTTGTGTCAGCATGTCTGATCAAACTAGATTGATTTCTTTGTAAGATTTAGGTGGGTGGCGTGTGGAAAGGGGCGGGGTAGGGGAAAGCCATGGCCATGCCACCTCCCCCAACATCCATCGTGAGTTGTGGAAATGGTTGTCAGGGATTTTGGCATTCTGCCAAGGAATATCTAGACCAGGTGTAGAAGTAACAGTTTTCAACCTCACACCTAGTATTTATTAGCACAACCTTGCTGTCCTGGGACCGTGGGACTACTTGTTAGGTCCTTAACACCATATCAAAGGTGAATGGCATAATCTGGATAAGCAAAGTAGTGTGCTGATGTATCTAAATTGTCTTGGTCAATTTTGTGAGACAAAATTTTATGAAAGTTATTACAGAATATTTGGAATAAATCATTAATAGTGGTTTTAATGAAATAAAACACAAGATTAAATTTAGTACAAAAAAAATGTTGTCTTTTTTATTATTGTGGTGTTATCATTCTCAAACTTAAAAAGATGCCATTAAATGTCTTCTCTTTTAAAAATTGAGTAATCCTTTCCATCATTATTAACCCATTTTACAGAGAGGCTCAAGATG
>KN885365.1:7413-21279 GCA_000934455.1 Apostichopus parvimensis
AGAAAATATGTAATGACATCCTAATAATCTCACCAGCAATTTGACACAAAATATTTCACTTAAAAATCATAATCTTGCTTCTATTTTAGAGGTTTGATTGGATTGGATTTGATCAATCTTTTATATTTTGCTGTTACAGAGATGAACAGTACCGACAAATGTGGTCGGAACTGGAAGCATTGATCCGATCTTCCTCTGACCTCTCCCCGGATCACGAAGAGATACTGGAGTGCGTCTTGAGTTGTCGCAAGCCCAGCCCTGGTGATGCAGCCAGGAGATCAGAGAGGAACTCTGTAAAACAGGAACCTATGGAAGTTGAACCCCCTGTTAAGAGGTAAAAACATCCAACATGGACCTAAATGTTTCAGTTTCTTGGTTGTTAGATATATTATTTTACAATTTTACAGTCATTTTACGATGCATGTGAGAGAGGCTGAATGGCTTATTACTTACATGTCATTGTTGGGTGGCTATCCAATTTACAGTTTTAGCTCATTTTGGCCTGGTTTCCAATTTGGAAGACCATTTCAGATGAGAAAATGGTGGATTTCTCCTGGATGAAAAGCCCAACTTACTTTGAACGGCCAGGGGTCAACCTTCCAATCTGTTGTGTAATTCATAGTGTGGTTCATTTCAAAACTGTATGTTGGGATAGATTCAGATTCTATTCATGGATTTATTGCTTAACTAGTTTGTTCCAGTCGCTTCACTTTTGAAGTCATAACTTATAATATAGCTTTTACGAAGATTCTAGCGGTCCATACTTTTTATACTGTACTATTCAGCCTTGAAAGGGTGTAACAAACATTTAATACCACTTAGATGTATGTTAATAGCACTCAAAGATACCTCTTAAAACATCTTCTTGAAATGCCATAGATGAAATAAATATTGGGTACTGATTTCAAGTAGTTATTTTTTCCAAGATATGAAAATGTTTTTTAAAATATGATTGGATTTTCTAAATAATTTTTAATTTGGAAATCATTTTCAGAGCCGCTGAGCCTTCAAGTACCGAGTCCTCTAATGCTGGAGATATGTTCAGCCCAGAGTCACCACCACCCTGTAAGAAACCAAACCTAGACTTCACTGGAACTTTTGGAAAACCAACAGGTGAGGAATTTGGAGGAAATCGGAAAATGAAACAATATATGAGAAAGTACAGACAGCAGATAATTTGATTTTAAGAGAAACAGAAAACCACCAAAATAAACCAAAAGACGGTTTGGTAATTTTTAAGGGTTTCCAGTTAGGGTTAACAGTTAGAGGTGACCAAAAATGTTGGATCAAGCGATGTAAAGAAATGGTATAATATACCCCCGTGCTTCCGAAAATACCAACTTGGGCCATGGTTCAAAACTGGGTCTCCAAGTTCTTATGGTTGGTTGCAAGCAAACGGGTATCGGAAAACAAAATTAGAAAGTATTAATATGCAAAACAAACATATTTGTTGATGGAATTTGAAACTAAAGAGTTTCATCCTTCACTCAATGTTTGTTGTTTCTCAAGTTTGCATAACATGTGTGTGTGTGTGTGTGCTGTTTTTTACTACTAACTTCCAGTCCTGTGCAGATCAATTGCAATAATATTGGTCAAAAGTGTTGTATAATCATCAGACAGCAGAGAGTGTATATTGACTGGTTTTAGGATTTAGAAACTTCTGAGTGGCGACTGGCGTATGGAAACTGCATCGTGGGTCGCCAAAAGAAAATTTTGGAAAGCAGGGACCTTGAAAGGTAATCAGTATTGGCCTCAGATTTTAGTATGCTAAAATATGCTAGACATTTTGAAAAGTATAACTTTCTTGAGGTTCTGATTCTTTCATTTTTCACAGACATTCAGAAATGTTAAAAATAACAATTGAATGTCTCAGTGTAGATAACCATTGTTAAAGTGGCTGTAAATTGTTTGTTCAAATTTGAGCATGAGTGACCATTATCTGAATTCTAGCATATTTGGGGTAGGGGGGGGGGGGGAAATACTGACAAGCTTTAAAGTTGACATGTCTACCAGAAGATGTTCCATGCTGCACCAGCTCAACCAGCGATAATAACACAGTGACGTAGTTGATCAATATCAAAATATAATATGTTGTCCTTTTTTATGGTGAGATAAATCAATTCTTGAATAGTTTTCTAAAGGATGCTATGCTGTATACATTTTTTGATTGGACTGTCACAAGCTGGGTTAATTTAAAAGAAAATGATGTTGTATACATGCCAAGGTTTTCTTTTCTCTTTATTTCAGGAGGCGGTCAAAGTCTCTTATCCATGTGGACAAACCGTTTGAATAATATTCATGCCAGAAAACATGATGAGTTTGCTGGAAGGGCAGAGAGCTTTGGAGCTATCGCAAGTCTCTACCCAGACCTCAAGCTGGAGACAAAGCCAAACCCGTGAGTGTCTTTATAGTCTGATCTTTGCAAATCTGTGAGTGTCTCTATAGTCTGATCTTCGCAAATCCGTGTCTTCATAGTCTGATCTTCTCAATTCTGTGAGTGTCTTTATAATCTGATCTTTGCAAATCTGTGAGTGTCTTCATAGTCAGATGTTCACAAATCTGTGAGTGTCTTTATAGTCTGATGTTCACAAATCTGTGAAAGTCTTTATAGTCTGATCTTCACAAGTCCGTGTCTTTATAGTCTGATCTTCACAAATCCGTGTCTTTATAGTCTGATCTGCACAAATCCTTTCTTTATAGTCTGGTCTTCACAAATCCGTGAGTGTCTTTATAGTCTGAGCTTCACAAATCTGTGAGTGTCTCTAAAGTCTGATCTTTGCAAATCTGTGTCTTTATAGTCTGGTCTTCACAAATCCGTGTCTTTATAGTCTGATCTGCACAAATCCTTTCTTAATAGTCTGATCTTCACAAATCCTTTCTTTATAGTCTGGTCTTCACAAATCCGTGAGTGTCTTTATAGTCTGATCTTTGCATATGTTTCAAAATTCCGCCCGCATATGGGGATAATGTGCGATGGTTGTGGCCAAGAAAACTTGTTTATATCTTCAGTGTTACAACACTGAATGAATCAGTCCTTCGTCACTGAAGGGATGTTCCTATGGCTTAAGTTGGTTGCTTTACAATTGCTAGAAATTTCCTGCATCTTTCGGTCAATACTCCATTTTGCATAGCATTTTGTATTGAGAAGATATGATTTTCTTTCCCTTCAAATATGGTCATATTATGGAATGCACCTAGCAACAGCAGAGTCAGTGATGTCATCATGGTAATCCAGCTTAATCAGTACGGTACAAATCACTTAACA
The DNA here is from genome assembly GCA_000934455.1 of Apostichopus parvimensis. Taxonomy (NCBI): domain Eukaryota; kingdom Metazoa; phylum Echinodermata; class Holothuroidea; order Aspidochirotida; family Stichopodidae; genus Apostichopus; species Apostichopus parvimensis. The sequence goes on from KN885365.1 coordinate 10,679, forward strand.
ACCGAGAAAAGTAATATTCTTATCAATAAGTTGCATGGTGATGAAATTCGATATGAACAGAACATGATGACATCGTGATGACATCATGATGAACGTGATGATGTCACAGATCATCTAGTAAACCTAGATTACATTCAAACTTACATTTGTCTAGAGTTAGGAACAAGATATTGAGATGGATTTTCAGTGAATTGTGTAGAATATATTTTGCTCTCTCATTTTGCTCTTTAATTTACTTGCCTTAGTTCACTTCCAATTGCCTCCTGAAGTTAGCTATGAATTAGATATTGCCCACTTTTTTGAATAATTTTCCACAGAATTTCACTTTATGATAGGAAAACTGGCTAATAGAATGGTTTCAAGCTAAGACTAAATATTTCATCATTTGTTTCAGAAAAAATAGCAGTGGTAGCACTCAAATTTCTGGGAAAGCATCCTGACAGAAACCCTTCATCAGCTGAAGCAGGGAAATAAAGGAAGAACCTAAAATTCTCCTCATACGAATGAAAAGTTAAACTCTTCCATCCCTGAAGAAGGAGACAGTTGAAAGAACGAAGAATATGCTTAAAATATGTAAAAGAAGCTTGTTCTTTGGACAGTCATGGTGCGAGCATGTGAAGGTTCGTCATGACTCGGAACAAGGAGAAAGCAGGAAGGAATGAGTAAGGTATCTGGCATTGTGTTGCAAATAGCTGTAAGGAACGGTTTGCCATAAGGCTTCTACACAAGTGGAAAGATATATAGCACAGGGGTGAGAGACTCAGAGAGAGAGACAAAATATTCTACATAAAATATAAATGTTATGTACATATTCTCTGGTGAAGGATGCTGCATATTGGAGATAAGAAGAAAGAAGAATGTAATATGTTGGTCCAGAAATGGATTTGGTTGCGTAGCCTGATTCTGTGGCAATCGCCACAAGAACCTGCCATCATCAGTGATGCATTCTGTTCAAACCTATGAAATATGAATATGCATAGATTCAAGAATAGTCATTGGATGCTGCACCATGACCGGCCCGTTTTGCACCTTCATCTGCCACTCTTGGGGTTAACAGTTTAGTTAACAACTGCAAGTACTAAATATATTTAAGCATATTCTGGTTGCCTCCATCTAATTCCACTGGTGCCTCTTGGTGTGTTTTAAATGGGCTTTGCATCAATTAAAGCTTTGCTGATTCAGTACTGGTAGAACCACACAATGGTTTTGCACTCACTAACAGATGGAAAATAAAATCGGCTAGTCTGGACATGAAATGTTTACCCACCTATTGTGAAGAATTAAGTCCATTTTAATTTTAGAGTAACTGCATAACAACTGAAAGCTATCTGCAATGGATGAGTCCTGATAAATTGTGAGTGGTACTGGAATGAAACCAGGCCTGCAATCATGGTTTATACAATATATTAAACTTGACCTTGAAATCTTGGTGTGGACTGTGGCTGAACCAAAAATGGGTGGGGGACCGGAACCATATTGCATTGGAGTTTTGTACAAGAGCAAAGTAGTTTAACTGGTAGAATATATTTCAAAACCAGTGACCTTACAAATATCTCTGAGGCTGGAACTGGTTGGGATCCTGTTCTAGCCATGTATTTCTCTGCTCTTTTCATATTAATCAATTACTTAATTCATTGGTAAAGTCTCCAATATAACTTTAGTAAAATCACTTAAGCTTTTCAAAATGCCTTGCCTGGAGATTCTCACTCTTCAAAGTATTCCAAAACTTTTGAGGATTAATAAATTAAATAGAATTAAAAGGTGTGCCAGAGAACGGGTAGTAAAATGCATTTTGAAGATTGTAAATGGGTGACCATTGGTTGTCCTCCTAGCATATTTGGTGGGGATGGGAAAATACTGATGAACCTTACAGTGGAGATTACGAGATACACCAATATGATTTAGTAGTCTGTTTATTATTGCATCTTCATAGATATAAAATGAATCTTTTTGATAACTTTTCATGCTGTAGTTTTAACTTCTGAGTTCAAAAGTCCTCTTCAAGTACTGTGAAGCAATGTATCAAAATTAGAAGGTGCTGTACAACATGTAGTTGACTAACAACATTTGTAACTTCAATGAGTAAATCCCACATTTTTCCCAACAAAAGCAGAAGATAAATATCATAAGTAATATAAAAGTCAAAGGTACACAGAAAACATTTTACATAATAGATGTAAATATTTCACTTTAAGTTTGTAAACTGAAAAGAAATACAAGAAATAAAATACAATGAAATGTCAAGTTTTTTGACACTCTGTTTTCAATCTGCTGGTTTTCCATCTACTAATTAAGTTTTCAATCTATTAAGTTTTCAATCCGTAAGTATTAATGTATTTCCTTGAATATCTTCTATTGGTTTATATCTGTTGAGTAATTATGGTTAACCGCACACAATAGAAGGATTGATTTGGTTTCAACAGTGCTTTCAACGTAGCATCAGATTTTCTAAGTAAAAAGGCGTGTGTATGTGAAAAGAAATTGTTATTGTTCTGGGTCGTGTTTATCAAAGCAGATAACACAAAAGTAGTTAACAAACTTTTCCAGACAGCATACTAAAATTTAACAGCAGTGTACATCTGTCTGATACCCTAGGCCAGGGGTTCACCACAGGTACCCCACAGGTACCCAGCCGGCCAAATTCGATCCACCAAATAATACACTGGCCTGTAGTCTTACATGAATCTGGTATTGAGGCGTTGAATAAGACCTACAGTAGGCTTGAGCACTCAACTTGCCTACACTGTTTGGCTCCTATGCTCCAACCAATGGTTTTCTCTGGTTCTTGTAGCAAAAATATTTGGGAATACCTGCTGTATGTGATATACACCTGCTAATATCCAATCAACATTGCTCATGTATAATATTACAGGTATAACTCATGCTGCTGCATGCTTAATGGAAAATTTATAACTTTACAAGAAAATTACCAAGTTTATATGAAACTATAACAGAAAAGTAAAATAATGGATTCCACACAATACTATCATTGTAACGTAAAACAAAGGATAAAATGTAAACCTTGATGACAAATCTATGAAGTATAAATGGTATGTAACCAACCAAGTAGGGAACTTTTTATTTGTGAAATGCACAGCAATGTTTATTACAAATGTGGATTCATGTAAAACAATACAAGTTTATCATTGTTGATGATTGTGGATGTTAAAGCAATGTTTGTAAGATACCAAAATTCAATTATAATTCAATTCAATAATTCAATTCAATAATAATTCAATAATAAGGTATTTGATGACCTAATCACTGAATACCCTCAAAAAATATTTGTGAGTTTTAGGTGAGTTTGGTCACCTTTACTAAAGCAATAAGTGTAACGTCACGGAAAAAAAAAGCTGATTTGAATTGTGTATTTTATAGGAGAAAGGAGCTATGATCCAGCTCCATACTGTGTGAATCCCCCAAAAAGGTATAATTATCGCAAAGGGCATTAAACAGATTATTTTTGGCGAACAAGTGGTTACCAGACGTCCGTAGCAAGAGATACTCAATATTAACCAAGTCATACTTTTACATCAAGTGGAAACAGCAATAATTACTATCCATTTAAAGCAATTATCTTTGACAATTATAAAACAGTTGAAAGACTATTAATTTTTATAACCATTGCTAACTTTGCATCTAGCAATTGAAATTTATTGCTGATAATTAAGATTACTCAATATACGATACTATTTAAAAAACATTCCTTACAATGATTAAAAAGGATATTTCCAAAGAAGCAAAGTTCCAACCGCCACCTTCATCTCAAATATCCTGAATATCTTATAATTAATATTCTAATACACAATAAACAGTCTTTAATCACTTCTGCTGATATCCAACCCAGAGGCTTCTTATATCCATGTCTTCATCAACTGGGAACCTTCTAAGAAGCAAGCAGTATCCTCAACTCCCATCCTCCACCCTAACATTCCCACGATCGTCACATCTTTCCAAAGAAGCAAAGTTCCAACCGCCACCTTCATCTCAAAACTCCTGAATATCTTATAATTAATATTCTAATACACAATAAACAGTCTTTAATCATTTCTACTGATCTCCAACTCAGAGGCTTCTTTATACCCATCTCTTCATGAACTGGGAACTTTCTAAGAAGCAAGCAGTATCCTTAACTCCCACGATCCTCCACCCTACCATTCCCACAATCCTCAGATGCATCTCATCATCCTCCACACTGCCATATCCACAATCTTCAGACACATCTCATCCTCGATTCTCCTCTTACAAGGAATTTTCCAACAGGCAGCCTCCCCTCTAATCCCCAAGCTTCTTGTACTTATCTTGAAAAGCAAACATCTAAGAAGCAAGCAGTACCATCCTCTACTTTTAAAACTCCTCTGTACCCAATTCAAGAAACTGTCCAAGAAACTAACATCAGCCTCTACTCATCCTCAATCTCCTCTTCTCTTCCAAAAAGAACTTTTTATCTCAAGCGAAAAAATGGAGTAGCTTCATCTCTTTTTCTTTCCTAATTTCTGTACATCTGTTAGATTTGATGACATCAGTAAAAACCAACAATACTCCACCCCTAAGACTACGAGAAATACTAAATAGTGACATGAACAATATTTTTATTTTTTTACAAAATGCAGTTTCTTTAAATGTGGATTTGCAGTACATTGCCTCCAAAAATACAAGGATAACATCACTCACTTTAACTATACCATTAATTTTCAAATAAAGCCTTCAATGATGTTGGATTTTAAAACCGAGAATATGTCATTATACTTGGTGTAGAGCACTAAGAACTCTTGATTTCTAATTGGACAAAAAAAAAAGGATACTGCAAAAGGCAGCAAAAGGATACAGAAATCCTCTTTTGGATCGCTGGTGACACAGAAGTAAAGAAAATCACTTTCTTCTCAAACTATTTCATATTTTCCGCATCGTACCAGGATTACATCGTTCATCTGTTTTTATCGGTTCCACAATCGCTGATTCTCGTACACTCGGTTTTACGTTGGCATGTCTTCTCCAAACTTGCTAAGATGAGCAGCTTGTTTGGCTGGCAGCACCGTCTGGTGAAATATAAGACAGAATTATAAATACAATCACAGTCCTTGCATCGTAAGGGGATAACAATTAAAGAATGGTTTAGTTGTCCTGGTAAGGATACAATTTTTGGCTTCCAATCAAAGTAACTAAGGGATTGAAAACTTCAAGAAAAAAAAAGAAGAAAAAAATGTAAAAAAAAAATGAAACTTTACAGTAACATAATAATTTATATTATAAGAAGAATGAATACAACCAGTATATTATGAGGGGGTGGAAGGTCAGATACATTATTACATGCCTACTTGAAAGGCATTGGTTTTCATTCATTTCTCAGTGCCCTTTATCAGAAACAAATAAATGTTCATGAATTTCCTACATTATCAACATATACATTTGCGTATTGATTATGTTAATTTATAGTCTCTCCTACGTCTCAGCATGATTTACAACATACCTCATTATGGACGTACTGTTCGCAACCATAACACCAAACAGAAAGGTCAGCGTAACTGAGGACCACCGGGTGATTGACCTCCTTGCCGTGCTGGACCATGTGCTCGTTAATGTAACGACCGCAGAAAACCTTCGAGGCAACGAAACAGTAAAGTAAAGTAAGTAAAAACTTATATAGCGCACTAGGCGCGATGCATCTGTGCGCTTTACAAACAATCAAGAATATACAATGACAAAAAGCAGTAAATACATAAACCAGTAAATACATATACCATATACAGATATATACAGGAATATGAGATCGAAAAACGATTAAAGGCACTGGTGAAGAGTAAAGCGATAAAACAGATTGACTACAAAATCTACAATTTGAATGCTAAAAAAGTGAAGCTAGAACCTAAAAAACCAACACGTCAGAACAACATAAAATCTAAAAAATCCTAGATACCATCATTATAGTGCTCTTGAAAGAGATGCAGTGATTATAGAGCATCAATATTACCGATCAAAATTATGCTAGAGGTTTAAATAAAGGTACCTCACATTGACTGCATTTTCTTGATAAGCTTGAAGCATTTTAAGATTTGATGTATCTTACCATTGCAAGGGGACACATACCCAAACAACATGTGTAGCTTATATGACAAGAGATCTTTGTGAAGACCAATGCTACCACAGTTAAGAACACTCTTAACTCCGTTTAAGAGATCCTAGTTTCAAGGTCTTGTCAGGGGCTTGTCATTTTGTAAATCATTGATGTCATATTGCCACTAAGATTTCAACCTTTCACTTTTCTCTGTTCATATTTTCAAGGTTAAATTATATAACTATTAACACTGAAGCAAATACCATCATTTGATAATGTTCACAGCTTCACTGTTTTATTTCAGCATTTGCAAAACCCCCATCTCCATCACAGAAAATACACATTGTAATAAATAAAGTAGAACATAAGAAATTGAAGCACATGTGGCTTGGTGATGTCATATTTAGACTTGAACTGGTCTTTTATTTAGTTTGTGAAGGAAACATTTAACCTGAGAAATATCCCAAATTAACTTCAAATTCATCTTATCTGTTTGTGGAATTGTTCATGACAGTTCTCGCTATCACACAGAAAATAACGATCGTTAGGTTTGTGTCTCCATTAAAGCATTACCTTGCATTGATTTTGATAAATTTCTTGATGCTATTGCAAACCAAACACACATAATAACGTAATTCATTAGATGAACGCAATACCTTAAAACAAAGTTCTTTACCAACCGACACCTACCTGGTAACAGGTCAAGCAAACCCAGTTCTCTTTCCCACCTGAACAGATCTGACATTGAGCTGTAACATCCAACCCTTTGGCTGGAAGTGGCTTAACTCCTGCCTCGAGATGGGGACACCAAGATAAAGGAGTCACAGCGAATAAGGAAGCCTGGAGGAGGAAAACAGATAGAAAGTGTCATACTCTTGCACAAGCATTTAAAAATATTGAAAAAACAAAGCAAAAGATAACCTTGAAGGAGCAACATCACTAAAACTTAGAACATCTCACAGGATTTTTTCAGCTTCAAAATATTTGCTAAAAGATACCAAGCAACATCCACTATTTAACAAAATCCCCAAGATGTTATTATGAAACCCAATGTATAAAAACTTATCAAATTATCAATTGGCAAAATAGAATATTGGTTTCCCAATCTGAACATTATCTGTGATGAATCATGCTCCTAGCAAACCTTCAAAATTTTCGCTTCCGAGATAGTAAGTAAAGATAACCCTACCTCCTCTGAGTCTGCATCTGACAGGAGAGCACCAATCTGGAAGCTAATTGGTTTATTGCTACCACCGGCTGCCCCCATGAGCTCCTCTGTGCCCACTTCTGCCCCTTCACCATCTCCCTGGGCTCCTTGTAGACTTCCAGCAGCTGCAGCATCTCCTTGTATCTCTACAGAAGCAGGTTTCTGATCCCCGCCTCCAGTCTCCTGGAGTTTTGGGCCTCCTTCTCCTTGCTCTGTTGTCGAGAGGGATTCTATGGATTGCGTCAGGTCAGTCACAGCTGCAACTCATGGGAGATAGAGGAAAACAAAATTCCCATGAAAAGGTGCAGAATGACTTTCGATTGTGAGGGTGGAAATCTTGTCACAAGATGTCTTTCTTAATATGCAGTTGTGGCTATAATTTTGCTATTTTCTTGTTGATTTTGTTTCTTCTCTTTTCTTTCAAATTTGCAATTATTTGCCAAATATGAAACTCCTTTTCTAGCATCCTACAGGTGTTATTTGTATTGTGGTATCTATTTCATGTTCTAACCTTCCATTTCATAAGAATAAAGAGTTTAATAATTGAACTGCAAAGTCAATGTACTTTTTTCAGAGACAAGGCAGTTGTGTACATGCTGTGATAGTCATATTAAAAACCTGTACAATCACAACATGATCAAAAAGAAAGACAAGGTTGGGTAAACCAAGCTCCAGCACCAGATGGATGTAAGCTTCTGTCAGCTTCAGAACAGCTAGACTAGAGTCAGTAATTAGAATAATCTCTTCCTGACTTATGTTTAAATTTATTTTTCTTTTAGTCTTCTAACATCTTATAAATAATTAAATAAATAAATAAATTGTCCACTTCCGATCAGTGTTGTCTCCAGTCAATAACTAAAGTCACTAAATAAATGTGCAATGACTCGCACAAGTCTGTCAACTTCCTTCCGTAGAGGTGATACAATGACTGGGTTTGATGACATGACGCCGATCAAGAAAATAACCGGTAATCACTTGACTTATTGTTTATCAGGATGACTCTAATCACTTGCTCATAATGAAGTATCCCACTTTATAATTGATTGAAATCATCCCACTTTATAATTTATTTAAATCATCCCACTTTATAATTTATTTAAATCATCGCACTTTATAATTTATTGAAATCATCCCACTTTATAATTTATTGAAATCATCTCACTTTATAATTGATTTAAATCATCCCACTTTATAATTTATTTAAATCAGGAGGGGAAGACTCAATTAAGACTTCACAACTTGTCAGTTTGAGATCATACCATCTTATAACCTGTAGCCAAAGAAGACATTAAAACTTTTCATTATGGTTTCTCAACAGATGACAGAGAATATATGACAGCTAGAAAACCAGACTCAAGTTATGAATCATGTACTCGTTCAAAATTAACTGTGGTTCAGTCATTGGTCAGTTTCTTAATTACAGCTGAATAAACATGACTAAAGGAAGTATTTATCCAGAGAAAAGTAGCACAATCCATTAGCCTTCAATCTTACAAGTTTCCTTCAAAGCTAAACACAAATAAACCCCCAACATAAGAGTTGAGGTTGGTCTGTGTAGGACTGTAAACCGCTATCACTTAAATGGTGATCGGTTGCTTTACATGCCACAAATTTACCTTGTTCATGGGCTTCCTGTTTCTTACGCTCCTCTTCTGCTTTGCTGTGAAGTAATAAATGAAGAATAAATAACAGAAAATTGAGAGTATTATGCAGGTAATCCAAAACCCACCTTGCCACAAGAATTAGTTTTACTTTAATAATAAGAACAACATATTACATTGTCTAAAGTTCTTGTTACCTCTTTGTCAATCATTTCCGGCAGTGATATTTTACTGACATCTACACCGAATGTCGCTCATTTGTTTTATGCTCTTACTAATAAAGCCATGGACAGTCACCAATACACAATAACACTCAAACCATGGCTTCAAGTAAATCAAATGTTACCAAAGCACTTTGGACACTTTTAGCAACTTAATGAATGAATGCAACGTTTATGGCTGATATCACATTCCTTCACTTCAAAGACAGCAACACAATGTTGCTCAGTGTATTACATTTCCACATTCATCCACAGTTACAGCCAGTTAGGACAATTTCATAATGCTATTTACCACACAACATCATCCTCCCGTATCATGTTTCAAAGCACTCGTATTGACAGTATGAACAGTTCCTAACCTTTATCTGTTCCTAATGCTTATACCACTCTATACTGTCCTCCCCATATCATGCTTCAAAGCACTCGTACTGACAATATGAACAGTTCCTAACGTTTATCTGATTCAAATGCTAATACCACTCTATACTGTTCTCTTATATCATGGTTCAAAGCACTCGTATTCACAGTATAAACAGTTCCTAACCTACATCTGCTAGAAATATGATATTCACACAGCTCATACTGTCAATACGAGTACTTTGAAAGTGGGATATGAAACAACTGTCTCAGCTTTATCTCTCAACTTTATGAATATTCATAGTGTAATTAACTAAAACTCTTCCTAACCTCTTAGCTGCTGCCTCTTCTGCTGCCACCTGGGCTTCCAGGCGAATCTCCATCTTCTGTGCTTGATGCTTCAAAAGATGGTCTAGAAGATAAATTGAAAGTTAAGGAACTGACTGTTTCATGTTTCAATGTGATTATGCTGTTTACCTCCTCCAGGGACAGTTACCTCACTGGGTCCCTTTTATAAGTCTTAATTTTCTTCAAGTATATTATGAAAATGAGACATTAGTTTCTATCCCATACCTCCCTGAGCCCCTAAATTGACCCTATCCCCACAGTTGTATCTACCCTGCCACCCCCCAATCACCCCTCATGTCAGGCCTGCAAAATAGCTGCGACCACAATGCATTTGTAATGTCTAGCAACAAATTTCTCTCTAGTCCAAATGCTAGAATCCTTCCCTTCTCCACCATCTTCAAAATGAATGTCTAAAAACCCCCCCAAAAAAACCAATACACATTCTGCAGGTTCATCTTCTTAATACACCAAGTGTATACAATACCCTAACATGATGTTAGATCAACTTTAAAGCTTTTTCCTGAATACTCCGATTGCCAGAGAGCTACCAAAACGATAATCATTATTAATAACTAACAATTTCTGTAATAAAAAGCATTTTCATAAAATAATCCCAAAAGACCCTTTATCTCAACAAAATGATGTGATTAATTACAGTGAGAACATTGGATCACTGCATTTCATTCTTTTCATAATAGAGTAATGGACACAATGGCCCAAAATAACCCCTAGATGACCTCTGACCTCAAATTTCAAAATTCAAAATCCTTCATAAAAACTTCCTATACAAAGATCACCAGTGATGATCAATG